>JAQQBR010001832.1:3442407-3494992 GCA_030347285.1 Microctonus hyperodae
TAATATAAATAAATAATGATGAACATTTTAAATATCATTGTCATTCAGTTAATTTTTGTATTTATCATTTTTTGTTTGAAATAATATTGCGTGAATTTATTCATCTTGAAATATTTAGGTAAGAAATAAAAAAACAATTGTACTTTTTATTATGCCACAAATATTCAAACAACCGATTATTATTAAAATCAACAAACACATTATATTAAAACATGTGCTGGTGTTACAAATAAAATTTAAATAACAATTTTTTCCTAATTTTTTATTAACTCAATAGTAGCATTATTTTCATTTGCGATTAAATAAATACAAATTCAATAACTAAATATTAACCTATTGAATTCTTGTTGAGAATATTCATACATATTATTCTATCGTAAAAACATTTCGCTAATAATTTTTTCCATCTAAATAATGTTATTCATATATTGAAACCAAAAGATTTATATTGTATTTAAAAATAAATTATGCTGTTTTATCGACTGATCAAATTCCACTAGATATATACATATTATTGTTACTGTTATTATTATTATTATATTTATAATAAAAATGTATGTTTGGTATCAAAATTCACAGCAGACGTGAATAAAAACATTGAATAATTCTCGACTATAGATATTATATATTTAATATGTACAATAAAGATTATTAGTTGTATTATAATTTGCGTTTATTGGTTTTACATAATATATTTTAATTTTTTTTTTAGAATAATATAATTTATATGAAATCAGATTTCAAATATACATATAAATGTTAGAAATATTATAAATCTATATGAACTGTTGATATTGGACAATAGCAAAATTGTATGTTGATTACTTTGATTATTTTTATTTGATACGTACGAGAAAAAAATGATGAAATAATTGTTTTATCTTTGTAGGTTATACAGGTTATTGAAATGATGTGTTCCTGGGGAATAATTATCTTATCACTGCAAATTTTTACATCTGTTGATTGTGTTTTGGATGAACCACCTCCACCACTTTATCCAAATGTAATTCTAGCAGTTTATGGACAGCAATATGTGAACACATTTAATAAATCAGTGGAATTTGTATACATCTATAATGAAACAAATGTATATAACTGACAAAAGAAAATTTATTTTATTTCTGATACATTATTGAATATTTATTTGTAAAGAAATATTGAATTGAAAAATTTTATATTTTTCAGTTTACTGATAATGCAAGAATTACTATTGAAAGTAATGCTACTTCAGATGAGCCATTATTAATTGTAATTAAACAAAGAAAAGGAATTCTCACATGGCAAATACCATGGCTTGTTCAAACAACAGATTCAGATCCTCAACTTTATAATAAAACAAGTCGAACATTGTGTTCGTCAAATTTCTATAAAAATAATTTTAATGACAAAGGTATTGAAGATGAATATATTACAGTGAGCATTTCAACTGGTAGTAAATTGCCAGTATTTTTTATCCTTACTGTAAAGCTTGAACATGATTTTTATTTAAGGTAAAAATTACGTTTCGTGTTGATTTTTCAACCTTGAATGAGAATAGATGAGTTTACTCTACATCATGAAACTTCAAATATTATAATCCATTATTATTTTACAGTTTGCGAGAATATCGGAATGTTACGATTTCGCCATCAATGTCAAGATTTTATGGCTATAATTTTTCCGATCAATTGGAAAGTGGATCAGTATTAGTAAAAATTGAATCAAATTCTGCTATATGCATGACTATGTTTGTACAAAATATAACGGCAAGTATTTAACAATAGCAAAATTTTTGGTTTCTCTATTTGTATTCACAATTAATTATCATTGAAATTAATTTATATCATTTAAACAGTGTCCGGTTTTTGGTTTGGATAAAAATTCTGAATCCACGGGTTATTGGCAAACTGTCAGTCATTTAGGTGGTATCACTATACCCGTAAGTAATATTATAATTATAATATATCATTAATAAAAATTAATTTTTCATACTTATCTGTATTCAATTTTTTATTTCAGAAAGAAACTTATCCAAATGGATTTTTTGTGGTGCTAGTCGTAGAGGGTGATGACATTGATTGTATTGGAGAAATGGGTGATTCACATCGTGAAAAGAATATTTCATTAATTATAACTGAAAATATAACAAAAGCAGAAGGCATAAAAGCCGCAGCTATATCACTAATAATTGGTGCGGCTTTCTGTAGTGTTTATGGAATAAGTGTTATAATGCACAATGCTTGTATACGACGAAAATTACGTCGACAATTGTTAAATGAACCAGATTCACCGCCACCGCCACCAGAACAACTTTTAACTCCTTCAGTGATAGAAGAGTCTGGTCCTACTCAATGGCCGTCAGTCGAAGATGATTCTTCATTAGATGAAGATGATATTGATATGTTAGATGATATACTTTCTGACAAAGATATTATACGCACAAAGAAAGTTCTTGCTGTTTCAGACTTAGCTAGAAAAGAACCAAAAATTCTTCGTCATAAATCACGATTATATTTGTATTATTTGGGAACAATTGCTGTATTTTATGCTCTACCAGTGGTACAATTAGTAGCTACTTATCAAAATGTATTGCACATGACTGGCAATCAAGATTTATGCTATTATAATTTTTTATGTTCTCATCCGTTTTTTTGGTTTTCCGATTTTAACCATGTGTTTTCCAATTTTGCATATGTATTACTTGGACTGTTATTTATTTTTTTAACATATGTGAGAGAACAGAATGATATTCAGCATGAAGAGAAAAAGAAAAGTTATGGTATACCACAGCATTATGGGCTTTTTTATGCAATGGGTACTGCACTTATGATGGAAGGTGTTTTATCAGCGTGCTATCATGTCTGTCCAAATCATATTAATTTCCAATTTGGTAAATATTTATTTCATTCAATTTTTTTTTTCTTACATTATAAATGATGAAAAAAATTATCTTCATTTTAACTGATTATTAAAATTTATTTACATTAATTTTCTATTTTTCTCAGATACAAGTTTTATGTATATTATATCTGTATTGTGTATGGTAAAAATTTATCAAACTCGACATCCTGATATAAATGCACGTGCATCGGTTACATTTGCTGTGTTGGCTTTAACCATATTTTTGGGTATGGTTGGTGTTTTAAATGGCTCATACACATTTTGGATAATTTTTACAATTACTCATTTAATTGTCTGTTTGACATTGAGTGGACAAATTTATTATATGGGTCGATATAAATTTGACAGACATATTATTCGTCGAATAATTATGGTATGAATAAATTTACATACGTATTTTTTATTTGAATGATTAAAATTCAATTATCTAGTGAGTCATATTTATGTTAATTTTAAATCATTGCAGGCTTTTAGGCACGACGGTGTTTGGCATGTAATACGTCCATTATATTTGGATCGACTGGTGTTATTAACCATTGCTAATTGTTGTAATTTAGCGTTGGCTATTTATGGCAATATGCACCATGATAAAGACTTTGCAACATTTTTACTGTCGGTATTAATGTTGAATTTACTGATGTACACATTTTTTTATATAGTGATGAAAGTAAGTAAATTCTTTATTTGGTTTTTGATACGGTTAAATAATGTACCGAAAAAATTAATGAATTAATTTCGAGTTCTAGATAGGAATTTAATACAATGAAATATCAATTTAATTTAACATTTTTCTCATTTTCGTAATAATGATTGAGGCATTTATTAAATTGATATTATTTTTCTGTTGCAGTTGTGTTCTAGAGAACGAATTCTTCTTCAACCATTACGTTATATTGTATTGTCCTTTGTTACCTGGGGTTTCGCACTTTATTTTTTCATCAACAAGTCAGTGTCATGGGCATCAACTCCCGCACAATCGCGTTTTCATAATAGACCATGTACGTTATTAAAATTTTTTGATTATCATGATATTTGGCATTTTCTCTCAGCTCTTGCAATGTTTTTTTCATTTATGGTATTATTGACACTCGACGATGATTTGGAGGATACACATCGAAGTCAAATACCTGTTTTTTAATAATAAAAAATGAGCATAAATGTTAACAAATTATTCTAAAAATAAAAAAAAATTTTTTTCCAGTATATTTCACGGCAGTATGGAATTATTTTTATTTGTAATTATACTTTTGTGTTTGTACAACTATCAATCATCTTTCATTTGATGATGTTTATTCAATCCAAGTAGTAGCAATACGTTCATTCATAACACAATTAACAACCATATAATAATGTAGAACCATAATATATATTTATTTCTCTCATTTATTCTTCTAAAAATAAATATATATAATCTCTTTATATTGTTAGTGGAAAATTCATAAACACTATACACAATCTACCCTTTTACGCACACATAAGCTCATGATTGTAAACATTCATTCATAATTTTCTTTTTTACAATTTACATGTATAAAATGAATATCAAATATATACACGTACGGGCATATGAAAAAAAATTGATGATATGGAAAATAAAATAACTATCCGTACTTCATTACGATTTTGATAAGAAAAAAAAAATAGTTTGTACAAAAAAATTGATTTATTATAAAGAAATCTTCATTTTCTTCAATAAAACTTCAATTATGCAACATGTACTCGTATTATAATTTAATAATTAATCGTAATTGTCATTACGATGAGGCACTAGAGTCATTGTGATGTTCTTGATTAGTTGATTGATCAAGTTGTGCCAATGAACGCTGAAGTTCAGCACGTTCACTTGGACTGAGTCTCTGTGCAATCTCAAGAACAGCTTCAAGACGTACATCAGAATATTTTTCAAGTGCATCTTTCACATGTGTTACAACAGCGCCATGTCTTACACAATTAATATTACGTTTAACAATGCTATTCTCATTATCACGTTGACTTTGTAACCAATTTCCAATTTTTTCATCTTCATATAAAACATATGATTCAGTCGTTCCTCTGTCTTCAATAAACCAACGTCGCCACATGGCATCCGCTTGTCTCGCATCAAGATCCGGTTGAGTTGATAAAATTTCACTTATTAATTCTTCCTCTAATAATCGTCGACGTAAACGCCAATAAAATAATCGTCGCGCATCACGCCATGGTATTATCTCGCTTATTGTACCTTTCTCTAACATTCTTTCAGGTGTATCATGAAGATCCGAAAAATGTACAGCTGCTTGACGATACATTGGCTCCAAAAAGTCTTCTCGTTGATGAATTTTTTCCTCAATATTAACGCGTTCTTCCGGCAATGCATTTACTAATTTTTCCTAAAATACATAAAATGTGTGAAATAACACAAAGGAAGCACAAAATAAAAGGCCTTAGTAATATTCTTTTTATTTCGTTAATTGTTACCTTTAAATTATGAACAATAGGGTCAATTCGGTGTATAGTCTTCAAAATATCCTTAGTTCTAAATTTGATTTCAACAATGCCCTCTGGTTCGAGAACTCCACCTCTGCTAGTATTATCCGCAAACATTTCCATATAACGCGGATTTATAGTTGGATCAACCACTGCCCACGCTCCACCTCGTAATTCACCATTCGGCGGAATGTAAATGAATATTGGTTTCTTGTATTCCTTCAATCCATCCACAATATACGCACCAAATTTCATTATTTGCTCGTACATGTCTATTAAATAACAAAAAGAAAAGAAAAAGAATTGAAATAAAAATTCTGAATATATATAGAAAATTTAAATTAACTTGAAAATAAAAACATAATTAATACAACTTACCCTTCATGCCACCAGAAAATCCTCGCCAATTGGCAAAAATAAATAGTGGTATTTCTTCACGATTGAAATCTTTAATTGCCTGCGCTGTCTTGTACGCACTGTCCGGATACCAAACTTGGCCAGCTTGAGATATAGTTTTGGCTTCTGAATCAAGATTAGCTGGATCAGCAGGCAGATGAATTTCCATTGTTCTCGTTTCAACAGCAACGATACCACAAGGAATTCCACCTAATCGAGCTCGACCAGTAACGACTGTTTGTGCCCATGGTCTCATTATTTCTTCCCACGAGCCATAATCAAAGAAACCGGACTCCCATACCGCAGGATTATCCGCCATTTTACCTTCAAGCATCCATCTTGGATCGTATGGAGTTTTAGTTGGGACATAACTTATCTCACGGTCCACAGGATCAACAGGAATAATTGTTGGCAATGGTGCGCCTTTGTATTTTGGCACCATACTTATCCATCGTAAAACCGTGGCAATGCCATCAAGATCACGTGCTGCAGTTACATGCGATATACCATTATGATGCATGATTTGTATACCACCAAGTTGATTATTACTGGCATAAACTTCACGACCAAGGACTGCATTTAATGCTCTGTATCCCGTGAGAATAATGTGTGAATTTTCAATTTGAATTACACGATTACCAAGACGAAGTAAGTATGAACCAATACCAATTGCGCGACAACTCGCAACACTTATCGTTACAATTTCATCATAAGCTCTTGACGTTTCACCGGCAATCATACCCGCATATTTAAGATTCTCAACGCCCAGACCATCGTCTTTACCAATGATAGCAGTTATTTTATATCGTGACTCGCCACCGTCTTCAATCAATGATGCTTTTACAGAATTGATTGCTGCTAAATGCACATAATCATCAGGCGTCAAATAAATATATTTAAAACCTTTCTCTGGCGCTGCATCATCCTCCCATGCAATCTTGAAGAGTGCTTTAACTTCCTCGGCAAGTCCAATACGTGCACCAGCATTTGCAGAGAAATAAATACGCGGTACTCCAAGTTGGCGTGCACGTTGAGACGCTCGACAAAATACAAGATCTTCACGTGGACCAAAAGAGCCAATTAAAAATGTTATATCATTTGCAATAAGAATAATATCACGTCCTGATGGATATTCCGGTGTATAAAGAGTCAATCTCCATGCTACCATACCAATATCGTTTTCACCGGGTAAACGTTTTTGTTCGACTAAATTTTCGCCATCCAGCACTAATTCAACGCAATCCATAACAGGACTTGGTATTGGTGGATTATCCATATCCGGACGTTCTTCAATGTATTTACTCCAAGCTTTTTCAACCTGCTGACGGAACATGTCAGGTAGATCGTAAACATAAGTTGTTCCAGCACTTTGTGCTTGGAATCGTTTTGCTTGTAAATAATCTTTTGTTAAATATGGCGTTGAGACGGGCAATCCGTGCATGGGTCCAGGTCTTCTGTCTGACGCCGTTGAATTATATGATTCAAAACGAATAACACCAGTCTTGGGATCTCGTGCTTCAGTATATAAATGTAAATCAATACCATAACCGCTGTCATTGGCAATGCATAAACGTGCAGTAGATGTTTCTTTACCAGGCGCTGGACGAATTGTCATTTTAATTTCTGCATGACGTACACGTAATTTCCATAATCTCGGACCGTATCGCAATACCATACTCGTAACGCTCTCCTCGATTCGTGCGGGATCCATTATAACGGTGGGAACAAAATTAAGGAATATATGATTGCAGTCTGTGCGTCGTGCAAGCGGATGAGAAAATGCCACTTCAAGTTCATCCATTGCTTCAAGTAAAACGCGCTCACCTTCATTGTGTAAATAATCAAAGCTCGCTTCTTTGGTAATTAAATCTGAATGACGAATTATTGAACGAATAAAGAAACGATAATCTGTGACTTGTTGGCCCTTGGCGACTTTAGCTTTACCTAAATAAAGATGCATTTTTTGATTTGATGTTGGTAATGCTTCAAGATCGTACGTTCTCATACGATTAAGTTCCAATTGGAAAGCACATCCCGGCTCCAGATGTCGATAAATTCTATCTTCAACAAAACCATCTCGATTACGATAAGTGAAAAATTTCGGAAACTGCCGTTTTTGCAATGCTGCAAATGTTACTCTACGAATACCCCGTGAGATAAGTTCCTCTTTGTTTGACGCACACCAATCGCCAAATAATCTTGACATTGTTGCGTCATCTTGATTCCCATTATCTTGAACAGTGATACTGAGAATATGTACAGGTTCCGCTGGTTTTTCACCAATTTCAACGGGTCCACCGACTTCATTAACGCTAAATGATACATTAATTGATGTACTATGACGAGATTCGCTACCAGCAGCATCAACTGCCTCAAGAACTTTAGCGGATAATGAAGTAGGTGATGATAAATCCTCAAGTAAATCTAAGACTTCATCGGCATATTGACTAAATTGTTCTAAATTATTGAATGCAGCAACAGCTCCAGTTCGATGATTAACTAATATTTGGTTTTGGCGATTTGGATGATTACTCGGCAAGAGAAATTGGAAATAAACTAATGGAATTTCACCAGATAATTCAAGATGCTGTAGACACGTAAATTCATAACTAATATAAGCACGTCGTACGTAAACTTCTAGTGCTGCATTACAAACTGCACGATTGGTATGATAGAAAAAGTCATGGAGAATATCGAATATTGATGTTTCAGATAGAATAAGTTTTTGTAGATTTTCCGGATGAAAATCATGGCCGTACATATCAATTGCTGATAGGAAAATTGATTCCATTTGATTATGGCGTAATTCATAAGCCGGTTGATGAGCAGCAATAAGTACTTGACGTGCTCTCAACGCAACTCTACTATGTTCAGTACGATTTAAACTTGTCAATTCTGTCAATGTACTCGCAAGTTCGTCGGTTAAACCGGGCTCATTAGACCATAAATGATCTATCAACATTGTCACTAAGACATTCTTTTTTGTAACATGATTGTGACTAAATATTGTACTTGTTACCATTGCCATATCGTCTTTGTATTGATGAATAAGTGCCGAAACACATTTATCATAATGGCCCTGTTGAAATTGACTCTCAACTACGTAATATTGTCGCAATAGTTCATGGACAGTTGTCTTCATACGTCCACGTATTCCATTTCTGTAACGTTGCACTAATTGTACAATTGCCTGTGTTGTAAGGAAAAATACATCTCTTTCTGATCGTTTTGATAATGTCCCAGCGTGACTATCAATTACAGCGGCAATTTGTTGACTTGGAAATTGTGCGAGTACCGATGTAATATTTCTCTCATAAAGTGTCATTAATTTTCGTATTTTTTTCTCAACTGAAACAGGAATTCTGCCTGATATTGTTGATATAACTTCTTGCAATTCGAGTAATGGCAAACTTGGATCTCTCAATGAACTCATAAATTTTTCAATTAATTCACGCAATCGCGGTAAATGATATGGATCTGGTAAACAATAACCAGCTAAAGTATTTTCAAGTGATTGACGATATTTTGCATGAAGAAGATTTAATTTTTCGGGTATAGCGGGTGCTACTGGTGCCAAAAATTGTCCCGTATACTCGTGCGCTTTTGTAACTAAAGACGGATCATCCAATTCTAAATGTGCTATGAGTGTTCCGGCTTCAAGCACAGCACCAGGACGTTTAACATAAAATACACTGCCGGCTTCATTTGCCGTCACTGTCATTACCATTTTCATAACTTCAATTTCAGCGTATGCCTGACCCATATCAACGTGGCCTCCGTCTTCAACGAGAAAATTAACAAGTTTACCGGCTGATGGAGAACGTAAAAGTGACGGATCATTATCCTTCTCAAATATACACGTTTGATTACCAATCACAATTCGATAACGATCAACTTCTTCACGCATATACGTTGTAAAACTTGCGCCATCAAGTGATAATAGCATACCACCATCAGAAAGCCGATGAATTTCCACCTCTTTATATGAGCCATTCATCACGACAAAATAACTATTTGGTCCACTTTTAGCTGCTTGAATTTTATATTTCCAACCATCATTAATTAATTCAACATCAACAACATTATTCAAATCATTGCTGGCTTGAATTTGACCTTTTTCCAATGCTGATTGGAATCCACTGAAACTTGCAGTTATAGTACGATCAGCAATATGAAGTGCACCACACGTAACTCCAAGTAAAACATCAGGTTTATCGCTTCGTACGCGTTCTGCAATTAATGCATCTAACCATGCTGTATCAATATTATTAGTTTGGAAATTTTCCGTTTCCAATAGTGTTATTAAATATTCAACAGTTGTACGAAAATCACCGCGAATACTCAATTCTTTCAATGCTATAACTAAATTTTCACGTGCCTGATGACGATCTTCACCCCATGAAAAACAATGGCCAAATTGTGAATCTGCAAATTCATGAAGACCACCTGATGGACCAACAGAAAAATATCCCCAGACATTTTTCGATGAACGAAAATTCAATTCTTGAACAGTACCCGAACTTGGTTTAAATCCTTCATCAGGATTCTCACTAGTAATACGCGCTGCAATTACATGACCCCATGGTTGTGGTTTGTGACGCGGCTGATCAAAATCTATTAAACTATCACCCCATGGGCTTTCGCCATAAAGCAAACGAATGTCTTTGATATGATGCAATGGCAAACCCATAGCTATTTGCAGTTGCGCAGCTGGTAAATTAACATCTGATACCATTTCTGTACACGGATGTTCAACTTGCAATCGAGGATTCAATTCAAGAAAATAATAACGTCCCGATGTATCATACAAATATTCCACAGTGCCAGCACTAACATAACCCACCATTTTTGCAAGTCTAACAGCTGCCTTTTCCATTTCTTCAAATATTTCTGGCTGTGCAATCACCGCTGGCGCTTCCTCAATTATTTTTTGATGTCGTCGTTGAATTGAACAATCACGACCAAACAATGAAATGGCATTTCCATAATTATCAGCAAGTAATTGTACCTCTAAATGACGTGCACACTTTGCCAATTTCATAATGAATATCGGTGAACCCGGTACTTCAGTTTGTACTTGTCTAAATAAAGCTGGCAATTCTTCAGCATTTTCAACTTTACGAATCCCCTTACCGCCACCGCCCTCACTGGCTTTTATCATTATAGGAAAACCTATTTTTTTAGCCGCTGCCAAACACTCTTCGGCTGTTGATAAACAACCTTTCTTAAAGAGTTCCGATGATATTTTAATTTTTTTCCCGCTATATTGTGCCTTCAATTCAGAGCCAGACCACGGTAATGTTGGTACATCAGCAGTTTGAGCAACAATACTTGATGCAATTTTATCACCCAATGCCCACATTGCTCTCTCAGACGGTCCAATAAATGAAATATCTTTTTTATGAAGTAATTCAGGTAATTTTGGATTTTCTGATGCATGACCCCATCCAGCCCATACTGCTTGCACTTGAGTACGTATTGCAATATCAACAATGAGCTCTACATTAGCATAATTATTGTTATTGGATCCACCAGGGACTGGAACATATTGATCAGCCATTTTTATATACTCTGCATTGGCTTTAAGATCCTCCGGCGTCACCATAACAACAAATCTTATGGAACGTTCATTTTTAAACATCTCATACGACCATCGTCGTATTGACCGCATGCATTTAACAGCAGCAATTCCATTGTTTGCAATGAGAACCTGCAAGCGAAAAAAAAAAAGAAAAAAAAACGTATAGTTGAAAGAAAATTGTTTTAATGAGTCAAAGGGGTCATAGTACAAGGATTTATGTATGGAATAATGAAACAAATGCCATTTTAAAATTCTTTTAGAATTATTAGCACATTTCGTAAAATTATATTAACTCTAAACTTTAAATATTGTAATAAAAAGAAATATTACACGTTTCTGAATATTCAATATTTGATAATAAATATGAATAAACGCTGAATAGTTAATATAATAAATTATGCATGTATATTTTATTTAAACTCACTTTATTGATAACTTTAGTGCCATTGAAACGATGAACAAATTCCTCAGGTGTTGCGATAGTGAAATCCTTTTCTTGCAATCGATTTGGCGCTTGAATCATCACCGTACCCTGCGACATGCTGGGCCTGCAAACAAACAAATAAATTTAATATTTATTTATCACACGATGAGAAATTATACTTATCATTTTGTTTTTTTTTTTAATATTTATCTGAGCAATTAGTGAACGTCGAATATAAATACGACATTGAAAACATGATACATTTTTGACAATTGATATTATTTTTTTGTTTACATCGCAATCATTCATCACTGTTGATAATTAGTGAAAGAATGAGTTAACGTAATGTAGAAAGTATGTTCAATTATTCGTTGCATATTCCCCGATTTCTCATTTGTATTATACGTTCATGAATTCAATGAATCAAGGTCAATAAATTTATTTATCATATAGCTTCAATTGAAAATAAATATTATTTGTATATGAATATTATTGTAAGATGTAACAATTTCATATACAATCTTAAATCATTAATAAACAAATAATTACATACAAAAAAAAAAAAAAAGAAGAATATTCATAGTAAAATTTCGTATTTTGTATAAATCGTCAATATTAATAAATTATAAATTGATTTAAAGATTAGAAAATATTACTGAAGACCAGATGTTGATGGTATGACTAAACTTGAAGAAGATTGTGAACTGGCAGATAATACTGTTATTTGGTCTGAATCCTTTGAACATGTGCTTCCATCATTACTGGTAACATCCGAATTCTTACGCACCATTTCAGCAAATAAATTGTCAGAGCTCTTCCACATTGGATCTTTCTCATCACTTTGTACCAATACAAATCTCTTTATTCGTCTCATTATATTGTCACTGAGCCTTTGAATAATATTTTTCAAATGACAAATGATAATAATCAATAGCACTCTTAGAATATTTAAAAGTTCTGTGAGCGTGAAAATTTTAAAATCCAGATTTCAAAATTAACTATGGTTGATTTAAAAGAATATATTGATGATTTATTTGATTTACTTCCTGGTTGTTTTTTTAAATTTAACAGAAAGATTTATTAAAGATGTAAAATTTCAAACTCAAAGTTCAATAATAATTCATCTTTGTATTTCCCAATTAATTATTCACATTCTTGTTGGATATTCTTTTATTTTCTTATTTTATTTTTATGGCATTGAACAAAAGTGATTTCCACCATAAATTTAACTCTGAGTTAATATTGTAAATGTTTATCTCTTTGCAAAGAGACGAGTCATGTAAATACAACGTAGAGAGTCAATAACGAATCACAAATTACTGTTCAACAGTCCAACCAGGTAAATTTTCTTGCTGCTCAAGATTCCCCTTCTTCTTCAAATGTTATATGTATCGTTGAGAAAGTCATTGGGGATTCCGCTAGAATTCTTATGTATCTCTCATAGATGACGTGATTTCAAACACGTATATTACGTTGAATATTTTATTTTATTTCCAATAATTCCTTGATAATTATTCAAATTACTTCAGCGTTTTTCTCATGTATAATGTCCATTTATTAATATCGTCTCTATTTAAAATGTGGATTAAACAAATAATTATAAATATTTATTTGTCTTTTGAGTTTGATGACACCCGAATAAAATTAATAACAATAATTTATTTTCACTTAATTAACCTGATTATTTATTAAATCAATTATAGATAGAAAAATATGATGAAAAAAAAATAAATTTTATTCTGAGATTTGTATAACCATTGATATCTTGACTTGTTTATAATCTCAGTGCATTAAGTTCAAATGTCAAATTAACTATGATGCACATTGACATTATAAATTGTTGATAAACAAAAAATAAATTTCATACGTAATATAAATTCAATTTTTATTTTAATTTCCTACATCTGATGATGTTTTGGATTAAACTAAAAGTCAGTTTATTTTTCTATACAAAATAAAATTATTCATTAAAGTCCTATTTCTCATATTATTCAACAAATTTAGTTGTTTACGGGGAATAATTCATCATAAATCAAAATCGAAAAATTATTCATGCATGAAAGATTTGAATTTCATTGTTATTGATGGTAACCTAAATTCAGGTCAATTAAGTGAATACATTTGAAAATTCCATTGCGGGTAAATCCAAAAGAGTAATATAGTTTGAAGCTTTAAAAAAAAAAAATTCCGTTAAACAAATAAATTCTCATAGAAAATAAATAAAAAAAAAATAAAAACAAATATATCAGCGTCACCTTAGCTTCTTACGACGCTCGACCAAACCCGGAAGGATTGGCAACTGTTGAGCTCCATTATTTCCTTCAATTGGAAAACTGTCCTCTGTCTCAAGTTCAGCTTCCGTATCGCCTACCATAAAGCTTACTGGTGTTTCAGCCATTTCTTCCAAAAATTCAAAATCTTCTGATGATTCCTGAGGATTCTCTTCAACTAATTCCAAATGTTCTTGGGATACAGTTTCCTCGTGGACGGTGTTACCTTCAAAATTATAATATATTCAATCAAATTTTTTTCACCTTCTTTTTTTTCATCATCGTCTGCTTTCTTTTTTCCATAAAATTATTTGTGTTTTTTTTTGGCTGATTTTAGTAGAGCATCTTGATGATAACGAGCAAATAATTCCCAAAATTATTAATATGATTTGTTGAAGTCAATCCATATTTACCAACATTGTTTGGAGTATATGATGACTGAAATATATATTCATGCAATGCAGTAAAGAATATTGTTTTAGATTTCTTTTATTGGGAAAATCAATATTGAAAGCATCAATAAGACATGCGATGTATTATCTAATTTATTCAGACACCAGTTAAATAAATTAAATGGCGAATGATGACTGTACATATTTTGAAAAACGTAATCACGCATAATTTAAAAACTGGTATGACCCGAAATTTTTTTAATACAATGGAAAAATGTTCAAGCTGAAATTAGTTGCATAATTTTTTCCCATTATCGTCAATGCAAAGCAAATGGTTGTGATAAATTAGCGACAATTTGTTTTGATAATATAATCATTATAATTAATATTGATATCAAATATAAACGAATAAATGTAAATTAGGATATTTGAAAAAAAAACCCCTGAAGAAATAATAAAATAAAACTCAAGCTCATTAAATTCCTTTGTTTGAATCAAATTATACCGTGAACTCACCATGCAAACAGTCACGATTTGAATAATTCCAATGAAATTTCTCTAAATTTACGAGTGATAATAGTGAAGTGATGAGAAAAGAACAAGAGATAAAAAGCAGTCGTTTCACATCAGATACGCGACGTTGAACGTTGAATTGAAATTGCCAAACAACGAGACTGATGACGAGACAACAGGCAAGAAAACCTTGAAATAAATTGACCAACTACAAGTTTATTTTATTGTTCAACGTACACGATAATATTTATCTTAAATCCTTTATTATTTTAAATCCAATGCAGTTGCAACTACAATTCTATTAATTGAAATTAAATAATTAATAAATTCCAAAATTCACAACAACCCAATTAATTTTTTATTTTTTCCTAAATCTTCATTATTCTAAATTCAACATGCAGCTGCAAAGGATTAAATAATATAGTACCAATAATTAAATTTAAAAGCCCTCGGAGCATACCGCTCTCTAAATTTAATTCCACGTTAATTTCTCGTCTTCAATTTTTCATTTTATTTTATATCAAAAACTATTTTAATCACAATGCTTCATATTGATTTAAATATTATTTGTTTATTATTAAATACAACACAATACTGAAGAGACAAAATTTCGTTGAATATTCCACAAAAATATGACTTTGATCAGTACCGGTAATAATATACGTTGACTGCTCGAAGCGCAACGATAAATTGATGTATCAAATCGAAGAGGGTATATTGAAGACTATGGCCGGAAGATAGAGTTCTCGGGGTCAGTAAAAGAATATTTATTATTAATTCTCTTTTTTTCTTTTTTTTTTTTTCAAGATTTCATCGAATGATTTTAGCTGTAATCAACACAGCACAAATAAAATAAGCATTTATAAATTTACTGCGTCGAAAATTATCGACATCTATAATAATTTGATCAATGTCTTAGTTCTCTGATTTTATTTATCCTCATCGTTGTTTTCTTAATTAATATCAATATCAATTTACAAATATTATTATTGTCATCAAAGACATTATAATCTAATTATTAGATATAATTGCTAATAAAAAAATTATTTATTGCCCCATGACTTATCAAATTAACCATTTGATGTGTTGTATAAAATGTATTTCAATTTCTTTATTTTTTTTATAATTTCGAGATAAATAATATGAAATTAATTACTTTGACTGATGATATTTTTTTGTTTTTCTATTTTATTAATGTTTGGTAATATTCTTTTCAATTATAAATGGGGCAAAGTTCATAAGTACACTTTAGTACATATATTTCATTTTGGCCTTGAACAATTTATATTTAATGTATTGAGAGCAACGGCAATGTCAATTTATTATATCATTGTCATGTTATAAGTCATAATATTATATTTTCAATAAATGTGAATGTAAATATATTTATTTATTTAATTAGTTACATCACAATTGTCTTTTTACATTTTATCATTCATATAATTTTTTTTTTTCGTATATACATGCATGCAGATTAAGTAAAAGTTTCATTACAATAATTTATCGATTGTTTATTCATGTCAATAGATTATTGAAATTATTGGTTGGAAGATTAATTCATTGCATTGTATCAATGTGATAATAATCTCAAGAAAAAAAAAAAATTGTAAGAAATAAGAAGTATCAGTGACAATTTTGTCAATCAACCAACCAATCAATCAATCAATCAACAATTCGATTATTTAATTAATTAATTGAAACATCAGTAAGAACAATAATTGAATTGACCAACACCATTTTTTTGTCAAGTATAAAATAAATATATAATATTACATACCAGTTATTAAACTGTACATTTGGCCCATTTTTCGTTTTTTTCTTTTTTTCGCCATCGATTGTTTACGCATGTTTAAAATAATTATTAATATTATAATTAAAATGAGCGTGAATAAAAAAAGCAAATTGGAGGGCGATAAAAATTTTATAATATGCAGTTCAACACCCATTGGTTTAAAAAATCATCAGATTACACGATGAAAATTACAATTGGTCGAAATAAATCACGTGATGCCATGAAGTTCAGTATAAGTGCATCAATATATATACGTATATAAAAACATATATATACTAGTTGTAAATTTTTCAATTTAAAATTTTTGTAATATTTCAACACGAATCTGATGAATGACACGAAATGAATTTAACAGCATTTGAATTTATGTGGAAAAAAAATGAAAAATATTTATTTTCTACGAAGCAAGTAAACTCACCGGTGACGAATCTTGCGTTTTTGAGTCCCTCGCTCCTCGGAGAGGTTAGAGTGACTTTTTTGTTCTTCTTCTGACATTTGATTTATTTTGATTTTACATATAAGAACTCAGAATAAAAACAATAATCAAAATTGTTTTTTAGTATGAAATTATTAATGAAAAGAGGGAGAACACTGTATGAAAACACAATTAGTATTACTAATAGATTAGTATATAAACCGACCTTCCGGCTTTGATAGCACCATGAAGAATAGAAACTCTATTCTCCATGAAAAGCACTTATTCTAAAATGCCTCCTTATGCACACCACCTTGTGATGTGTTCGCCGACCCTTATTACAGTTGGTAGCATAAAGTCAATGTGGAAAATACGGAAAAAAGGGTGCACCAATATATGTATAATACTTATTAATTTTTATAACTTCTTGAGCCCTTCAAGTTGCCAACCTTGTTTGAGATTAGTAGCAATTATGGCCACCAGAGTCCAAACGTGAATGGCGGTTACAAATCACAAAATATAAAAAATATAATATATGGATATAATATTTGAAACAAATAAATACGGAATAATGGCAAATTTACCTTTGAAAATTAGTTGTACTGTTGACTTTGTAATAAAGGTGTGTACATTTAGTTGATTGTTAAATATTATATAGAAAAAAAATATTGTATATATAAATATCTATATTATGAAAAAAAAACGTATAATTTTTTTTTTATTGAAGATTATAGGAAATTTTTCAGAAAAAAATAATGGAAACAAAATGCAAATGATGAAGAATAAACTTACTCATATTGATATTAAATTGTTGAGTAATGAAAATATTAATTGGATACAATTAACCAATTGTGGTCAACTTGATGACTTGAATTGTTCAAATATACTTGATATTTTGAAGTTATTAATTCATGAAATGTCTATATGTGATAATAATAAAGCTGTTTTTGTTTTTTGGAAAACAATGAAAAATAATTATGAAATAATTTATAATTTACGGCGATTGGAGAATGATCCAATTAGGTCTGAAATTCTTCATTTTCCTTACTTGAAAGAATATTTGTCATTAAAAATTGAGGTATGATATTAAGACAATTAATTAATGAATAAATTAATTAAAATACATAAATGTTATTATTACATTGCTTGATAAATTAAATTGATTTGCTAAATATTTTAGCACAATTTAGAGAAAATGGAAATTGAAAAATTCAACCAAGTACTCATAGCACAAATGATGCATTTACAAAATCAATATCCCAATGTTAAATACACTTTCCACGATGTCAATGATGAATTATTATTCACTACTCGTGTAGAATTTGATAATATATACACACACTGTCAATTATTAAGTTCAACAATTACACGAGTACTTAAGTTGAGTTTAAACAATGAATTTCGTGAAAAATGTTTCGAATTATTGAACATTGACCATTCTGAAATGGCAAACGATTCTTTGATGCGTACATTACTATCATTATTCAACGATAACTATCAAATGTAGAAAACTAATTAGTTAAAATTAATATTTTGCAAAGTTTTCGACCTTCTTAATAATAAACACAACTCCAAAAACGTATTTTTAAGTAAAGTTAATAGAAGTCTGTAAATACATGGTTATAACCTCAAAATATATAAATAGAATTTGTTAATTTTGAAACTACAATTACAGATATCTTCGCACAGTATCAATAATATTAATAAAACTACAAATTATAAATATATGTTTCATTATATAATACACAAAATGTTATTTAATTTACAATTCATAAAATTATGATGAATTCATATTTTCCCGCTATTGAACCTGCGCGTAATAATCCTTGCGCAGAATTCGCGGGTATTTTAAAAAAAATTCTGATGAAATATTCTTTAACTCTTAACTATAATAAAACAATGGTTCAAATTAATTTATGCAATGTTAAAAGATTAAAAATATTGTAATATTTTTCAATTTATTGAAAAAATAATTAATGATCATTGAAAAATGTAATTAAATTCAAAATGAATTTATATTAAATAGATATTACATATAAATATAATAATTATGAGTGCTTGGATTTTATTGAGTCTATTTTCCATGCACCTATTCGATATCGTAACCAAATGAGGCCTAAATCACGACCCATCTGCAGCCAACTCCAAAAAGGTACAACCTTTGAGCCCTCGATTTCCGTCCACGTCACAGCGATTTCTGTGATAGGAATGTTGAGTGTTTGTGCTAAATAAAGTAACTCAACATCGAACGCCCATCGTTCAACATGCAAAGCATGGAATAATGTCTTTGCTGATTGTCTGGTCAATAGTTTGAAGCCACACTGAGTATCTCTAATGCCACGAACACAAAGTGCCCACACTAAAAAATGAAATCCGTGCATAAGTAACAGCCGGAAAAGCGATCGTTTGGCAGTTTCCTCTTCTTCTAAATGTGCACGAGAGCCACACACAACTGCATTTGCTTCAGCAACTTTTTCAGCGTGTTCTGTGTAGTCAACTAAAACGAATTGAATCTATTGTCATCAAGTATAAATACAATTATACGTATAAATGAATTAATCAAATAACTTACATCCCACAATATCTTTCATACTTCTTTCCAATTTTTCTAAATCGCTGAATTTCGTAGCACCATCCGCATCAGCAAATAAAATTAAACTACCTCTAGCACTCTGTACACCCTAATGAGAATTCAATGGAAATTTTAAGTCATCAAAAGCCTCTTCACAATAAGTAGATATTTAATTGGATTTTAGTTAATGTATATGTACAAAATATTCATGGAATAAGATGAAAAACTTACTAATCTGACAGCCCCACCTTTTCCACGATTCTTGACTAGTTCAAGTACTCTCAATGTATCATATTCTTGAGCATATTTTTGTGCAACTGCTACTGTATCGTCCACACTACCATCACTAACTACAATGATTTCATAAGTGAATCCTGATTTTTTTCGTTTTTCCAAATATTCCAAACACTCATCCAACATTGGCGTAACTGTAAAATATCAATTTCATTATAGAAATAACATTGAAATAATTAAAAATTAAAATTTTTACACAAATTTTCAACTTACGTCGTTGATCCTCATTGTAAGCCGGTACAATAACACTGAGATTCAAGCTATATGGATCATAGATTGAAGGGAATTCATCTCTACTTTCAGTTTTGGCATTTAAAAATGTTTTTTCTCTATCATCTCTCCATACTTTTGGATATGGTGATGTAATTATGTACAAAATAATGCAAAACTATAGATAAAAATTATAGTTTAATATCAACAGACTGTCAGTAATGAAACATAACCTCAAATTATTGAAAATACTTACTGTGATGGCAATAAATGATGTGAAAAGTAGGAAGAGAATGAAAATACTTTCGAAAGAAATCATTATGCAATGAATAATACGAGACAAATTGCGGCGTTTGATTGAAAAACACTAAAATTTAAAAAAAATCCATTCCACGTCATTCATTTTCTCCACAGCAGTAATATATATATATATATATATATATATTTATTGCTATTTAGATGTCGTCGACTCTGTCCTGTACAGAAGAATCCCCTTCGGGTATATTCGGCTTTTTTTCCATTGGCTACATTTCATATTTGAATTGACTAATCTCGTATGAGGATTTATCATTCATAACCAATAACCATTTTTTTGCTTAAAATGGCGGACAACTGCATTGAATTATAAATTATTATATATGAGAAATATTATAACATTATAATCTTCTGATTTATTTTATATGTACTATGGCTTAGATATTGCTTTTGCTACTAAGGACTCTATTTCTTTATAACTATGCCATGAAATATAAATATCAATATAATAATGGAAGATAGAAATACGGTAGTCAACAAGAATCGGTAAGGTAGACACTACTTTTGGTTTTGAAAGATGACAGTTCATGTTATGTACGTCTTTATGAAGTATAATTATCGAAAACAATATTGCTTTCACATGCAATAACGTGGCATCTGGTGATCGAAATTGAACTAGATATGGCTTTTTAATTGATCAATTATTCTATAAATAAATCAATAATAACAATATTCTTTACACGTGTAATGAGTCGTGGCAATAATTATTGGGTTATAAAAATTCATCCTTTATCATTTTTTATTTTTATTACTATTGTTTAGTTTACCCTATATAATAATAATAGTATAATAATGATGATACTGTTATTAATTTATTTATATTTATTTGAGATTAGTAATAAGTATATTTTTTTACTAAAAAAATAATTATTTTTTATTTTATTTCCAGAGTTAATGGATATAACAATTTATATAAGATCGACGAAAATGTGAACGAAATTTGAAACTGAAAACTGGCGTGAATATTAAAAAAAAAGTCGATTCCCCAAAATCATCTTAAATTTATTAATATTCTACACTTCTAATCAAAGGAATAATATTACTTTTGTTTGAAATCCTGAAATATTGTTGGATCAAAAATACATTTTTCTTTTTTTTTTTCAGTATAACGAATAATTCATTCATATATAGAACGTATCATATAAAGTTGCACGTAAAAAAGGTCACATAACCTCTATTCATTACGGGTCACAGATAATTCTTCATTCTTCATATAATTGCTCCAATATATGGGATGAATGATTTGACTAATAACACAACAAATCCAATAAAACGAAAATATTATCATTATCATATCTATAAGTCACGTACGTCGTTATTTTTCACAGTCAGTAGGGAAAATATCGTCATCTTTCGAGAAATATGCACATTTGTAATTTATTGGTAGTGTCTACCAATATTTTTATATGCATTTCTCTTCTATCAATATTATGT
The DNA here is from genome assembly GCA_030347285.1 of Microctonus hyperodae. Classification (NCBI taxonomy): domain Eukaryota; kingdom Metazoa; phylum Arthropoda; class Insecta; order Hymenoptera; family Braconidae; genus Microctonus; species Microctonus hyperodae. The sequence goes on from JAQQBR010001832.1 coordinate 3,464,362, forward strand.
ATGATATGCTAGTCTCGTTCATTCTTAATATACACACGCATATTCATGCATATAATTCATATACACATACTTTGAACGTCACAACGAGATTCATCAGACTTGTTATCTTCAAGTCTTTTTTTTTTTTTTTTAATGTCTGGTCACAATAAAGAATCACCCGAGACATCCCCATAATAACACTTTATCCGTTGATAACTATAAGACCACTTGATTTATCCAGTTCATGATTGAACGAAATTCAATCGCGTGATGCTTCACGTACACCAATCAAATCAAGCCACTTACAGAAAAATTTAATATTTTTTTAATTTTTTCTAATAAAAAAATAAATTAAATCCAATTATAAAATAATATCGACATTGAAAGTTAAACGCTTTCATGTGAATTATATTTAATATATTTTTAAAGTCGACATGTCATGATATGAGAATGAGAGATAAACTAATTCATTTTGCAATAAAAGTTTTAAATTGTTACTCAGAATATTTTGGAGCGAGCCCCTTTTGCTCGCTACTATTTATTTTTTTTAAACTTCATCCCAAATTATATATTCAAATCTTAAAAATGAATGTTTTGGCATCACAGCTACACTGTTTATTGATGTGTAATTGTAACCAAGATTGCAGAGACCCGTATCCCAACTTCCAATAAGATATCACGGAGGTGTTACCCACGAGCGAGGTCATATAACTCGTAACAAGGTTATCATTTTATTGAAAAAATGAAACGGGGAGATTTTTGTTAGTTGAAGTCGCTGAAGAAGTCAGTTGATCGAAAATCACTCATCGTGTTCGACACATAGATGATTTGTTGATTCACTTAAGCATCCACTTTGAATTATTTTTATTCAAATACAAAAAATTATAAATATCTTCAAATTTATTAAATAAAATTACAGCACGTACATACCTGATATTAAATTACTTTTGTCCAATTGTACAACATTTTAATTGATCAATTCAAAATTCATATAATCAAGTGAATCATATATTCCCACAAAAAATTAAAAAAAATTATGTGTATATACATATATCATATGTATATATATTTACAATGATATGAACATTCAGTGATAAAAATTGCATGTGTATATACGAATATTTTACATATATATATTTTTGAATATTTATAAATATTTATAAAAATGACGCAAGGATTTTCGATCATGGCGAAATCCTCATCTGGGATTCGTCGAGGAATTTTATCTCACAAGTGTATCATCGCCTCCATCATCTGTACGACAATCTTCAGTTTCATCCTTTTTATTATCTTTTGGTGTACAAATATCTTTCAAGACACTATACTCTCAAACTTGGTCATAACAAATAGTTCAGATTCAGATTGGTTTACACGGCCGCCCATTCGAGCCGTATATAGAATTCATATTTTCAACTATACCAATGTTGATGATTACGAAAGTGGTAAAGCGAAAAAATTAAAAGTTGAAGACACTGGACCATATATTTATCGTGAAACTCTTACAAGGGTAAATCAAGTTTTTCATCCTAATGGAAGCGTGAGCTTTCAAGAAAAACGATCATTTCAATGGGAGGGCGGTAGTCCTGATGATGAAACAATTATCGTACCAAATGTTCCATTATTAACGGCACTTTCAATTATGAAAGATGAAAATCTCATAAACCAATGGGTATTCTCGAAGACACTTGGATTTCTCAAATCTAAAGCATTTGTATCAGTATCAGCTGGCGGATTCCTTTGGGGTTACGAGGACAACATATTTGGATTAGGCAAATTTCTTCAGAAATTGCCGGAAAGTATTCGTTTTAACAAATTCGGCGTTCTTGCTCATGTACGTTTTATCAATTATTTTCTTTTTTTAAAGACAGATAATTTTTCTACGATTACAAAATATTTATTGATTTTTTATGTCTTGTTGATTATAGAAAAATGGTGTATCTAGTGATACTATAACAATACACACGGGTGCTAATGATATGAGTAAAATTGGTATGATTCAACTTATCAATGGAAAAAATAAAAGCAAGCAATTTTGGAATGACGAGAAATGCGATCGTGTTCATGGTTCACTGGGTATTATATTTCCACCAGGTACATTTGATAGTCCTAATGCTACTATCGATGTTTACTCTTTGGACATGTGTCGAACATTATCTCTTCGTAGGCAAGGAACTGGAACCTCTTTTGGTATACCATCTTTCAGGTAAGTTTAATATATTTTTAAATGTATCAAAATTATAGGCACATTGATTGATATAATTTTTTTATGAACAGCTTCAAACCACCTACAGATATATTTTCATTATCACCATCAAGTGAGAATTATTGTTATTGTCCCGAGAGTTCTCCAGGTGTAAAAACATCAAGACAATGTCCACCAGCTGGACTCGTTAATTCGTCAGCTTGTAGTTTCAACTTACCTTTTCTTGCCTCCTTTCCACATTTCTACACTGGCGACAAAATCCTGACAGAAAAAATCGACGGTTTAAATCCCCAGGCGGAACTTCATGAGTCTTGTGCCGAGCTCCATCCAGTGAGTTTTTTTTTTAATTTCATTTTTTAAAATTCTTCATTCTATATATTTTCATAAATGTTCATTATATATTTTTTCTGAATTCAATGAATTAATAAATTTATATTATTAATAAATCAATAATTAATATACAGTACAAATCGGGACTTTATGAATTTAATAAAATTTTTTTCTTGACGAAATGTAATAACAATTTTGTTAATTTTCAGCGTTTAGGAGTTTTAATTGGTGGATACTCAAGAATGCAAATAAATATACAAGCACAAAAAGCTGAAAATGTACCATATCTCCATCCCATTGAAGACGGTCAAATATTACCCTTACTTTGGCTTGAAGTTGGAATCGATAACATTCCAGAACCGATGTTGAGAAAATTTAGCCATGCGTATTTCACTGCTGCTACTGCGGAAATTTCGATACAATCTGGCAGTATTATGGGTATAGTCCTGCCATTGTGCACTCTTTTTTATATTATAATAAAACAAAAGAAAGAGCGACGGGCGGCACTGAAACGAAATGCTTCTGAGATGTCGCAGACTAAGTTGCTGAGTGCGATCAAAACTGCCAATGTATAAAATAGTTCATGAGATAAATTTGTGGAAACAAATTAAATAATTTGATGAATTGAACTGTAAGAATAATAATACGTAGAGAAGAACATTAAAAGGATAAACAACGTGAATATTGTGATTTATGATTTAACATTTGATTTAAAAATATTGTCCGAGGCAGACAATATTTTTCTTATTCAATTTGTGAAAATAGTAAAAAAAATACACACACACATCATGGTGATAAGACTGCTAATATTAGAACTGCTATTTCTTAATTATTTAATTTATATCACCGTGATAAATATTTGTTCAATGATGTGTTTTTATCATTGACTTATAAATTACAAAGTGAACATACATTCATCTATTCCACCTATAAAAGATTCACATATCTAAACTTTCAATCTATGTCAGATGCATAATTCATTTTTTTTTTGTATGAATAATCATTTTGAAATTGATATCAAATAGTACCTATCTATAATTTTTAATTTTTATTTAAGTAGTGGAAAAGGACATTTTAATCTTACTTTTTTTCTCAGATTCACTGTATATTCATTATTAAATTTAAACGGTATTTTAGTATACTACAAAATGTTAAAAATAAATAATGAATGAAATATATGCGTGTATGTATGTAGATGCAATAATAGCCATGAACTTGATTGCCAACGTGGTAGTGTGTGATAATTATATAAAGTCCATTCCTTAAAAATCAATAGACGCCATCGATTAATTCATTGATGATTGCGCATTCATCATCCTGTTATCTCACTCAACGCATGTTGTAGAAGTTTTTTTTATCATATTAACCTCATGTGAAATGATAACCTTTATCCGTTTAAGATGACCTTCTTCCGTGAATCTCGATAGTAAATAATGAAGTGCATTTTCACAGATTTTGACTATACATAAATATATGTTATGTGTTTTATAATTAACACTATGAATTTATGTCGTGATCTGCAGAGTCTATATGCGTTAATTGTAGACAAATTAAGCTCACTTTTGTATTTAAAAAAAACATTTTCTCCAATTTTTTTGGCATCTTTTTGATTTATTTATACAAAATCTTTACGTAACAATGAAAATTTAATATTTTATTCTTTCTCAATCTTACAATTAGAACATATATAACGAATAACATACATATATATTCATTAACGTCAAAATATTTTATTTTACTTATAGATACACTGGACGGGATAGTTTTTAATTTGAAAAATAAAAAAAAAATTATTATTCGAAAACATAAACTGCAATTATCAAATTTAATTATTTCTCAGCTCATACCCGTTTATATTTTAATTGATAAAATTTCTCGAACGTATATACAGATATGTAAGAGATTTATATTCGTTTGAGTTGATTATTTTTATCACTCAAACTTTGATTATTACTATTTGCATATTACAAATGTTTCATTTCTTCCTCTATTGAAAAAATAATAGTCAAAACATCTTGAACCTTAAGTCTCATTTTGTTGTCACTTTTATGAGTTTGATTAATCGACTATCCATGTTGTTGAATCATTAATCAAGTTCTCAGACGAATTTTATCTATTTTGCCAACTAGGTTAAAATATTATATTTCTCAAAAGATAATGATATATTTAGATACGAATAATAAAATAAAACAAACTAAACAAATATGAATGAAAGTGAATAAAATATTTAATATTCAAATAACTTGAAAAAATAAAATAGGTAAATATAGAAAAAAAAAAGTTTTACTGTTTCGATTAATTGAAATAATTTATATATGAATTAAAATCAACACTTTTAATATTTTATCTAGATTAGATGTATGAAAAATGGCTAGACGCCAAATCTTCCATAATTTGAGCACTTTCATATTTAATTATTTTTGGTTTTTATTGTCAATAAATTGAATATACATGTCGTGAAGGACAACTGCATACATTCTTAAATACAATCAAATGTCATAACAGGAAATTGGAAAGTAGATTGATCCACGCACGAAGTGTATTTTTCTTTTAACATTTCGAAATATATTTCCTGATATTTGTCATAATTTACTGCTTACGCAATCTTCTAGTCTAAACATCAAATTTAATCAACAAATTAACATTTTTTCTGCAAACTCAATAACATTATGAATACTTTTAAATTTTTTTCACTCTTATAATTCATAATATTCAAAAAGTAAACTTTAATTTATGTATGTGTGCGTTGAAAAAATTGACAAATATAATAGTATAAAATTATGACATCAATTTTTGTATAATTATCATAATACAAACGTCTTTTTTTTAAAACAACAAATCAATAAAATCAGTAAAATTAAAAAAAAAAAATTTATAGCGAATATTTCGTTATCTCCCGACCTCGACATATTAGTACAACCAATAATTCTTCAAGCATGAAGAGAGCAATTACGTAAATTATACATTTTAACAACTAAAAAGAAAGGGAAAATAAAAATGGAAAAAAATCCGTCAAATTTACAGTAAGAATGAAGACTAAATAAAATATATCCAAAAGAAATTTAGCAAAAAAAAAAAATCATCAATTAGGAGTCTTAAAAAAATTACCAAATATTTTACATGCTTCTTTGATTGCATCATAGAACTATATACAAGTATATATCTTAGAAGACTGTATATGTTATTACCTCTCTCTCTTTCTCACGCGATACTTCCACATAAGACTTGTTGATTTCTCATGAATATATAATTATAAAATTTATAATTTTTACGACGATTGTCCATTTGAGGTGCATGCAATTTCCGGAGTGCATCTGTCGATTGTCAAGTTATAGTTTCTGATTAAAATACAGTGAAGATGTCTAATTATTGAATACATAATGTTTTTTCAGTATAATACTTCTCCATTATTTGATTAAATTTTTTTTTCATTCTTTCTATTTTATGCACTTTAATATCGAATTTTTTTCTCATTAATAATTTGTATCACGTTTTTTTATTTTTTATTTAGGCATTTGATCATTTATTTTGTTGGGCCTTGGAAGGCTGGATTTAAATTTCCTTGCTTCATAGATGTTCCTGGAGGTAATGGGTTACTTAAATGAAGTTTCTCCTGGCGTTTTGCCGCCCTGGCCAGACAGATAAGTGCTCCTATGAGAACAATAATTCCACCAGCGGCCAAAGCACCTGAAAGTGCAGCTCTCGCTATTGGCGGCACATCTACTGCCATTTTTAGTAGTGATGTAACGTGAATCGGTAATTCATCTACCCCCTGAAATAATAAAACATTAAATGAAATTAATATCATTAAATATTCATTCATCATTATGGATATTATTATATATGGAATTGAATCATAATTTGCACTGTCAAGCATATATAAATTAGTTATAAAATACTGTAATAAGATTCATATGATCCAGACACACCTAGAAACTTCAAACTCAATAAAACCGGAAATGTGCTGGATAATCATTTTTTACGATCTTATTTAATGAGGTATAAAATATATGGAGCATAAAATTATTTTCAAGTAAATATAATAAAACGCCATCGTTGAAAAATTGACTATACTTTTCTAAAATTATTATTCCTTGTACTTACATCTTCAAACCACATAATAGGGAAGATAATATCAGGAAATGTGGCAACTTGTTTAATATCTCGTACTTGACTAACAGCGAGATTTATTTGAACTCGAGCACGGGCTTTGAGTGTTGTTCCCATTAGTGGTTGAACGTCAATAAAAAATTGATGCTTTTCCTCTTCTGGTGGTGATATACCAATTACTGATTCTCGCAACGCTGGATCAGCTGTAAAGCATAAAAATCATCGTCAAGTTCTCAAATAACATTATATACTTTAGCACAATTATTTATTCAATTTATTTTACGATTTTACCATTTTACACTATTATTATCGTTGTATATTTATAATACAATAATGTTTTGAAATTCACACGTAAAGTGAGAGTGAATTTATTCAAAACGTGCCATTAAATAATAAAAAACAATGATAATAATAATGGTAATAATACTATAATAAATGGAACGATGCGTGAGAGATTTCTGAGTATTATTCACATAAGAAGATAATTGTCCATGGAATGTGGAGAAAATTCAAACGATGATGCATGTAAGGGAAGTTGAGGCAAGATGGAATCATGAAGTAATAAGACGTAGTATTGTCGATATTTGTAGAATATCTGCAGTCATCTCTCTGATATTAGAGTAGCTATTTTTCATATTAGAAATATAATCCATTTCTGTCGGTTACTCAACAAGTTTTTATGAATCTATACAATGAAAAATGAGTTTTGTCAACGTAGGACATAATTTTTGAATATTTTTCGAGTTGAATATGATAAATCCATAACATTATGTCATCTTTATTTTGAGGTTATGTTAAGGATATATCTTGAGGTGTATATTAGTGTCTATATTCCATAATAAATATTTATTTGTTGTAAAAGATTTTAGTTTTTTTTCCTCCTTATCATATTCTGATAAATTATAATTATAAAAAAAATTGATCGACGAGTTATCAATGCAGTACAAGAGACGCCATCTTGCCCTGCGTATAGGTTAGGACGTAGCGGGATTTTTTTTTTTTGTTAATCGCTTATATCCGTATGAATTCATTATTTGTTAGTGAACATTTTGACTTACCCAGATAAAAATGTGGAAAACTTAATAAAATTGGTGAATCATATTGACAAAGAGAAACATTAAAAGTGCCTTCAGGCGCACAAGGTGGTCCATCCGGACAAAAACATTGTTGCGACGCAATTCGATCTGCTGCACCAAATACATCTTTTGGCGGGACGAATCTGTATCCGGGAACATCATTACTGGTATTTACTTCCTCCTATAATTGACAAAATATTTATTCAATAAAAAATTCTATCGAATCATTATATTAATATTAATATCATCACAAATATATAATAAATTATATTTACCTTGAAGATAAGAGGAAGAGTTCTACAAAGATCCTTATCAAAGACTTTGAGAACAGTCTGTTTGGTAATGTGAGGTGGAAAAATACTTCCATCGCCACCCATCAAAGTGTCACAATCATCAGTTGTCCAATGATGAAAAGCATCTTTTCCATTCCAACGATTCATCATTCCATACTTGGTAATATCAGATTCTCCAGTAAAAATTGTGTATCGATCAGGATGCGTGGAATTTTTACCGTACAAAAGACCAAATTGATCATAGGGTAACTTTTGCTCTTTAGGAACAACATCCTTGGCAAGTTTAAGAAGCGGATCCTCATAACCCCAAAGTAATTGTCCAACTGATACCTCGACAAATGGTTTAATCTTCAATATATCCATGATTGAAGCCATTGCAAGACGGAGAAATCGTGCAGCATGTCGCGATTGGCTGGTTGCTGAGAGCATTGGTACATTTGGTACTACCACTAGATCATCCTCTGATCCAGATGATTCCTAAATTCCATATCAATTATCATTTTCAGGTTAGTAAATAGTTTAATAATTAATTTTTTTATATGTAATAAATTCATTTTAGACTACGAGAATTGAGAAAGAAGAAATGTCGAAAGATGAATGATCACGGTGTTGAACTAAGTATAACAAAGATACAAATTTATATAATATTAAAGCTTTCCTTGTGTCAATAGATGAAGGATTGTTTAATTAAATTTGAAACTATAATTTTTCCTGACATTATTTTATATTCAACAGAATGTTCATTGAAAAAAGAAAAATACAATTCAACAGTTCTAAAATATTATTATTGTACAATGACTCATATAAACTGACTCATTGAATTCATGGTAGAGTTATATATATCGCGCGTTTACGCTAATGAGACAATTCAAAATGTATATTTTGTATTAAGTCCTCTTTATATTTTTTCACACTTTACATATGAATAAATAATAGTTATAATAATAATTAAATAAATTTACCTCTGAGAATACAAAGCGTTTTCGTACGTTATATGTCACCGTACCATTTCCATTGAATACGACATTTGTTTTGTCCCATTTTTGGATATAAATGTACGGTCCAAGTTCTTCAAGAATTGGTTTTGCACCATTATTTAAAAATTCATCAGCATTTGTCACATTGTAGATGTAAATGTTCATACGTGGTACTACGGGTGGCTCTTTCCACCATCCATAAGCACGACTGCCATTGCGTAATGCCACTTCATGATTTATTATAACTTCCATAATATTTGGAAACAGCGCAGCTAACACAGCAGCGAAAATTATCATCAAAACACCACCACCAACAGCTGCCCCTAAACATATCAGAATACACATCTTAAACAAAGCATCAAGGACAAAACGAAATATATATTATAAAATTATCTAAATATCACAGTTGAATAATTTAATTTATAAATAAATTAATTTTGATATTGAACGGTAATTTGATTTATTGATATATCATATGATATATGTATATATTTAGTTTAAAAACTGAGGATATATATATATATATGCATGAAGGACTTGGTTAAATTAAAAATAATGAAAAAAAACAGGTTTCTTTAGTTTATAGTTCGATAAAAAAAAATTCAATGTGAATTAATAAATAAATTTTAGAATTTAAAAATAAAAATTATCATAATTATATCGTCATAATATACAGATAAAATACCTAAAATAAGCACATTCATTATTTGGAAACACATACCTTTCATATTAATCATATTTAAGAATATATGTGGCAAAAAAAAGTGTTGTTAAAATGAAAAATATTGTGCTCTTATGCTTTGTTTGACAATGTTCTTATTCCTATCAAAAGGTGAACTGAATCGCTTTACACTCGACGTTTGTAACTATAATGAACGCGTACAATGTGAAAAACGACCCAAAAAATACCTTCTGTCCAATTGCATGTTCATCTATTATTTTTGCAATTTGTCACTGTGTTTAATTGCCTAATAGGCCAAGTGTCAATCTATTACAGTCCCGGTTATTTGTTCAGGTTCAAAATTGCGTGTATGTATGTATTATATTGGATAGGTAAATATCTATGCGTGATCATAACTGAAATGGAAAGTGTTCATTAAAGGGGTGGATTAAATAATTCATTTAAATATAATATTGTCATGTAGGAAACACTGTAAATAAAACTGTGGCATTTTTTTATCATTCTATTATATCATCGACATTTAATAATTTATTAACATTAAGTAAACTTGGATTATGATCTTTTAATCTACAGAAATGTATTAATATGTATATCAATGCATAATTATTGCGAGTATTCGAATTCCTCGATACGATAAATTAATTAATTTCAATAATAGTGCAATTCAATATTTATAATGAATACAATTAATAACTATAATGAATATACATAAAAGTCAGATTATTACAAAACTTCATGAATAATTTTTTCAGGGCCAAATAAAAGAAAAATAAAGATTGTTCAAGTTGTAAAGTACAAGGACGTCCACTTTGTTTACACTAACATCATTCGTTCTTCGACTGATCTTCACATATTATTATTTTTTTTTTACATTTAATCATGGCCTGAGTAAACTTGGAAATAAAAATCACTTGATAGATAATAAATGATTTTAAACAAAAATGGTTTTGTTTTTTTACACAGACATTCCAAATCAAGTTCAACACATTCTGAATCATGGCTTGATAGTTTCATGATTAAGTATTATTTTATTTTTATTTAAATTCTATTTATTTTTAGAAACATGATGAAAATGGTTGATTTAATAATTTCGATTTTTTATCATTTTCAGAAACACGGAAGATACAAAAATATATTATACTATCACTTTCTATGTACATCTATGCATATGTATGTATATGCTCTTCACCGGAAGTCTAATAATGGATGCGCTTTTCTGATTTTCTCAATGCACAGATACATATTTATATTTATAGTTAAATGAATAAACATATAGCATTTTAAGGGTATATTCTTATAATTTATAACGATACGCACTGTGAACATGAACGTTTGAGTTATCAAAGCATATCATTTTCATGACACATGAATATAATATTTAATTTATTATTTTAAATTGAATGATATATTGTTATAGTCTAAGGTCAAGTTCGACAAGGATATTATTAATACTTATATAATTTATAAAATTTTCAGATTTATTCTCCATATTTTGTAAACAGTTCAAAGTTCTTAAACAAAATTCAATTCCCAGAAAATTAATTCTAAAGAACACATAACGAACCATCAATAAAAAATGAATAAATAGAGAAATAAAAAAAAAATGAATAAATATAAGCATGAACATTAGTCGCTTATAAAAAATATTTCATAAAAAAACTTCAACAATTCTAATATGATATAGGATAATAAAAATATTATGCTCATTTACATTCATCAATAATTACAACATAAATAAAAATACTATATATGTATTATAAAGAATAATTTTAAAGTATAACCTAATCGACCATATATTGTTAGATGTATCTCATAAATATTTCAATACATTATTTTTGCATATATATGTGTATAAAATTGTGTGCGTCATAACTTCAGATTGTATTCGACTTGATATTATCATCATGTTTGTAGAAACGGATGTATGCGTCAGCCATACTTTCTCATGGTTTTAACGGTGACGGAAGACAAATATGAATGGAGTATAATCAAAGATTCATGCTACTTATAATTGTTATGATATACAAAATGTTCCGCATTTAAATTAGATGTTGTCATATAATATCTGATGAAAATATGGAATCATATCAACTTTCACTTCACGCACGTCAAATCAAGCGAATCAAATGTAGCACGAGGACACATGCAATTATGGAATATTTGTATACATATATGAGCATATATTTATAAAATTACATGTGATGAATAAGGATGAGTTACTTGTTTTTTCTATTTCATAGTAGAATTTTTTCTTTTTCTTTTTTTTTTTTTTTCATTTAAAAATGATCTTGTTTATTGAAACAAAATAAAATAATTTAATACAATAATAATGTACAAGTAAAATAATTAAAAATGATAATTAGTTTCCATTTAAGAAATATCAGGGACGTGTGTCCTCGACTACATGGACCCTCCATGATTTGATGTCACGTGCCAAGGTGATTCGCAAAAGGTTAGCTGTGCAATGACCCCACATGGCAACGACATTCCCCAAACTTGTATTGCATACAACGCAATCCAGGGCCTTTCATTTCAACATATTCACATTTTTAATAAATTATATACGTTTATGTAATTAATTATAATGTATGTACTTGATCAGTGATTGTTAATAATCAATAAGAAGTCCATCATATTATTCAGTATAGGCATTAAATTTAGTTTGAAAACTATTTCTGAGTGTTCTTGTATTATGAGGATCAGAAAAATTTAATTAAATCAATGGAATTTATATTTCATTGAATTAAATATTTATTGTAATTCATTTTTATTTTTACTATTTTTTTTGTTTACTCAATTGACTACTTAATAAATATTGAAATAATTTTCATTGAATTAAGCGCAAAATACGTACTCAATATTCTTTACTAATTTTTATCATATATATCTAGTTGATAGACATGCTGTTTCAAAAAAAATAATAAAAACAACTATGAAAAGGTCATAAGTATGGAGATTATCGGGATTATCTTAGGAGGTTTGAGAAGTTTAAATGGCATATTAACGTCATTTACAAAATCAACGAAAGTTTACGAAATCAAATAATAAATGTTGCGAAAAGTGGAATTTATTAACTGAATTTCGTAATGGAATTTCAATGAAATGAAGACTTATGCGACAAACACAGTGGCCATAAAACTACTGTGAACCATCTATAGTTGATGAGCACTGTATTATTTACATTTTTATATTCTTTGTATTTATAATATGATTTAATCGTATGTATTTATCATATAATAACTGAGGAAAATGAATTCTCTCAAATAGATAAAAATTTCGTAAAACTTTACTCAGCCAATGATCCAAAATAATTTATCAATCATTTTTACATTTTATGTAGATGAATCAAAGCATTATGCGACACACGTGTATTTAATAGTCGGATAATAGACGAGAAAAAATTAATCATGAATTCAATAATAAATAATTTATTGTGCTTGATAAAAAATGCATTTTTATATCTTCTTATAAAAAAATAATTTATTAAAAGATATCTTTGATCATATATAACAATTATTTTTTTCTTTTGATATATAAGAAAAAAATTTTTATTTCAGTATATAAATGTATATATAATAATTGTTTTTCAACATGTTGATAGACACGTCGCTTATTTCTGTAATCATACGTACCACAAGTGAATTATTATTCCACACAGAATTGATGACACAATAGATTATCAATGAAAGCAAATACTCAATAATTTACTTGGTAGTTCCATCATAAAATTAAAATTGGAATACCTTGACAGTTAAGTTATAATTTTTATCAATTACAATTTGATGGAAAATATAATAATTATATTTTTTTATATTTCAATTGTGGTAATAATTCATTATTTTTTTTTCTACAGTATGTTTCAATTTGATCTAGAATAGTAATATTATCGATAATTAAAGTAGATCTACATAATTGCAATACTATAAAAATGATTAAAAGCTTGAGAAAAAAAATCTAATCGATGCAAATAATTATGATTATGATTAAGTTTTTTTTCTCGATGTTTGTTATCATCAATGATGATGTGAATAAAATTATTGATGAACCAACGTATAATTTGATCGTTTTTGTGCTATTGAAACACGTTGGGATGATTGTAAATATTTGAAATAGCGGAAAATTATTAAAGGTATTTTTATCAGTAAACGTCAAGAAATTATGAATAATGTATATAAAATAGTGTAGATATGAACGTGTTCCAAAGTGCGATATGTTATATATTTTGCGAGTAATTTTTTTCGCTTTTTGCGAGGTCAACATTTATGAAACAAGGAAAACCACTTGCACGATCTAGTATCTGATAAAACCTGTTCTTATATAGAATATATACAAAATATCACGTACATTCATGAATGTATATCAACATATAAACATGTGTATGTATAATATTATAATTGTGGAATTTGTATGTGTGCTTTTGAGATTGATGATCAATAACTACCACTTGTAAATAAATAAAAAATGTAACATTATATTTTTAATTTTCTTCTAGAATAATGAGAAATAATAATCAAACTTGAACCTTTTGAAATCATCATTTAACATTTTAATCAGCTACATAATCAACAATTTTTTTTTTATTTCATGACGTGGCCTCGCAAATATATCAATAAATCATACATAAAATATTGACAGAGTCAAAATATAAATTCTATATTTGAATATACCTGATAAAATTCGTCAATAAATAGTCTAAGAAAATTACTCAGTTGAGTTCAATAAATAAAAATGTTAAATAACAACTTTCCAACCAATTAATTTTGTATTATCGCAGTAGCTTTCATTAATAAAAATATGAATTCTTTAATTAAATAAGTAACAATTGATTAAAAAAGAAATAGAATTTTTTTTTTATGACAATACAAAATACCGGAGTGTTTTGTAATAAATTATATAAATTACAGCATGAATTTAATAATTTTTTAAATTATTAATTTATAATATAATACCATCCAATGTGGTGTTGCTGATATAGTCTTATTTTCTCCATCATACAATCATCCAATGTACATTTGGTTGCAAATTCTTTTGTTTGATTGTTACGTAAAAAAATATACATATACATGTTATATGTAATGTGTTTATATACGTATACCCACATAAATCGCTGACTATAAGATTATTATTACGTAAAACAGCAAGAGACTGTTGAAATACAGTATCTATAATTACAAATTCATTTAATTTTCCCATTATTTATCCGTTGAAAAATAAACCGATTATATTTATAAATTTTTTCGAGTATTTTTTTAAAGTACATTCGATTTTTCTTCACGTAGAAATTGTCAAAAATATATTAAGAAATCATTATTATTTAATTAGTCAATTAATTCATACACAAAATTAATTAAGTAATTAAAGCTTAGATGCTATATCGTATGTTTCAATGATAAAATTATAAATATATAAATTGAAATAAAAATAAATATAATAAAATAAGAATTACTAAATATATAATATACAAATATGTATACATAATGAGTGAGTTGACATAAATAAATAAATGTTACTTATTATATCACTTAATATATATGTCAATATGATTCGTCCATTTTAAAAATACATAACTGTTAGAATTATTAATTTAATTACTAATGGGATGTCCATAAAGGGGAATAGATCAAAAAAATTAACGGATAAATTTACATATGATATGAAGAAATTGATTGAATATATTTAATATATTTATCTTAAGGATGACACCACAAATACACTTTCAGCCCTAAAGATAAATCATTATAAAAGAAGTAAACATTACATAAGTCAATGGACAAGAACAATTAAATTTACTAAAATGAATCGAGTAGCAATTTATTTCGCTGTGCAAAAAGTATAGCAATATATTCAATATAACCGCAACTTTGTAGGTTCACCCAACATATTTAAGTTGCTTAATCAATAAGACGACACAAAAAAAAGATGTAAATCTGTATGTAATTATGTATGTTGATGATGATGATGACGTAGTTCTGTTTGCTCAGTAGCATGGAAGTTAATATAGTCCTTTAAAAGTCCCAACGCCATCGTTGATTACGGGAACAAGGCGATCTGGTAATATGTATATTATATGCATCAAGCAATATGTTTTTATTACGACAGAGTTTCATTCTCACTGTGTATACTTTTGCAAGAGTCCATATTCCAAATGTGAACGTATAAAGTTTTCGATGAAATAATTGTCAATCTGTATTGAAAATCTTAAATGTGAGTATATATACATATACTATCCTGTATAACCTCAAAAAAATGGCGGCTCTTGTGAAAAAGTCAAGAATGAATAAAATAAGTTATTAGAAATTAAATAAGGAGTATTTTCAGAGTTGAATGCTTTGTATTACATAAAGATGGCTGATAATAGAGATTTTTCTGTATATATACATTAATGTACACTTTTATACTCATCTTGTTAAAAGTGCATCTGATGCAACCTAGTGCCATAACACTAGTTTGATCCTCCACCACAGTATTTTTTTTTTTTTTTTTACTAGACCTAAATCACGATTCAAATTATTTGTTTGATATTGTAATTTAAAAGACCCATTTTGTACATTGTTGTGTATATTTTTGTGGTAATTTTAATTCTCTTTAAGTCATAACTTATAACTATATGTATAGGATAATTATATAAAGTTACATAGATGTTAATTACACCTGTCTGGTTTGCATCAAACTTATCATAAATACTTGATTTCGTTCACAAATTACTATGACCCATATAAAAATAATTCACAGAAGGTCATACAATCATTTCCTTTTTTCGCTTATATGGCACAGTAATGAAATGTAAGAAAAGAATGGTTTAGAAAACGAGAAAGAAATTTTAATAAAGCTGGCCATAACAATTAGTTCCTTCTCATTTATCTAAATATATATCTAGGTATATATTTATATGCATTATATAAACTTTGTGTACAGATATAATTTCTTCGTAGATGGAGGATAAAAGAGAAATTGTAGAAAATATTACAGAAATTATGAAAGAATGAAAGGTTGAATACATCTGTAAAGTAAAGCTTCATAGCCAAGTCTCCAATTGACTGTGAATATGATCGGGATCCAATCCATGGACACTTAACCGTGGTTCTCAATTCATTATCATTCGTTTATATATGCAAACATGCTGAAGAACATGACCAAGTTGGTGCTGGATTGTAAATACGGATACTGTCGGTAACTGACGCCATACGACCACACACCAGTCACTCGAGTAATCGAGTCTAGTCGACAATGGAATGCAGTAAATTCTCCATACATCCATGTCTATATGTATGTGTATGTACAAATTTATAATTGCATTTGCAACATACATGCAGCATATACATATAGATACTCTTATTTATGTGTCGTGATAAAGCCATGAATTCAAGTCTAATTATCAGAATATTTCACAAGAAAAACCACTACAAATCAGTCAATGAATGGAAATAATTATGGTTTTATGCCAGAGAATGAAGTAAAAATATGTTTTTATATTTTTAGAATTTTTGATTGTTTATCATCGTCATAAAATAATGATATTTTGTTTATACATAAAAGGAATATCATTTGTAATATTTTTTATTGGAACATTGAATTACGAAAATACATTACATAAGATAAGATGTATATGTATAAAGACACGTGTGATTATGATATATTCTGTAAGTACGCGAATGATTCACTATTCAGCATACGATACTTGAATAAATACAAAACACGTATACAGCTATGGAGAGAAAAATATTTGAAAACAACATGAAAACTGAGCTCAGCTCGATGAAGCGATGCATTGAATATCTATAGAAAGTTTCCTCGGTAACGGTTTTAAAATCGACTGACAAAGGTGAATATCCACTGGCGTGAAAAATATCATGATAAGCAGGTTTCATTATGTTTGATAATTGCTTATAAATATTTCTTAAATCATCTGGAATGGATGGTAATTATGAATAATGATAGAAATATATCAAAATTTATAATTTATTTTGGTTAATGTATTTTTAATTAATGGCATTAATTAAATACAATCAAGCATTAAATATTTAAAAAGATTATTTTTGTGGAATGAAGAAAAATAAAAACTTGATTCAATTAATTTCTCTTTTTTTCAGAATTATTTTTACTTCATATGATAATACATAGACTACGGAGAAATTAATTTAACGATTTGGAAAAAAAAATATATATATTAATGTATATATATTATAAACAAAAATTATTATGACCGTTGAAAAATTTTCTAGTTTAATTTAAAACTTACACTGGAGCATTCAGAAAACTTTCAACATCTCCATTTTAATGTGATGATATGTGAAAAAAAAAATTTATTGAAAAAAAATACACTGAAGGTTAATATTTAATTTCTTCATAATTTGCATATCAATATACACGTGGAATAATCCAAAGGATGTGACTCATATTATTATTTTATTTCAATATAAAAAATGTCAATGCACTTTGGGAGTTAGTTTCAAAACTCTCCAACAATCGTGGTATTGTAAAAATGTGCATAAAAAAAACTTGTCAGATTTATAAATGTTTTTAATAAACGCAAATTAATTGAAAAGGTAATGTAACATAATATCTAATATTTAATAA
This sequence comes from Microctonus hyperodae, assembly GCA_030347285.1. Classification (NCBI taxonomy): domain Eukaryota; kingdom Metazoa; phylum Arthropoda; class Insecta; order Hymenoptera; family Braconidae; genus Microctonus; species Microctonus hyperodae. The sequence continues at coordinate 3,482,589 of JAQQBR010001832.1, forward strand.
CATAAGCTCAATGTGGAATGTAGTTTTTTTCCTTGTCAATTAGACACAGATTATCATTAGGATTTTTAAATTAATAAAATGAATTTTATCTACATACGTCAATCAATAATTTTAATACAATAATTTTTGTTCCAGGTATCAATGAAATATCCAAGTGGAATAAATATCTCAATATGAATAAAACAATGTCGAACAAAAAAAAATGCATTTGCGGACATGAGCAAAGAAAAATAATGATTAGAATTCATTATCTATATACTTATATTAGATGCATGCATTTCATTGCAGTACAATGGAAATATATAGTAATGGAAGATTCGGTTGATGTGACAAACAGGTCGTCTTACTCACTGTGGTCTCACAGAGTCATACCTGCATAATATTATAGTATATAAATACATAGTCGTGTATATATAAAACATACTTATTTACGTTAAATATGCACGATTGCATCCACATCATGTTGGAAATTCTGGTGACATCAATGCCTGAAGAGACTATTTCATATCAGTCATATGTTTATGATATCGATTATATGTATATTACATACTATAATATAGATGCAGAGCAAAAATAATGAAGAAATAGAAAATGATATGAATTTTTTTTTTCAAATTTAAATGGCGAAAAATATTTACATGGATTCAATTAACAATAATAATTACAGTCTTAAAAGCTTAAAATATATATTGGTATGTATATATTTATAGGATATTATTGAATTTCCTATTTTATATTCGTCAATATTATTTTATAAATAATATAGGAATGAGGATAAGTAAAATTAATTACATATAAGAAAAACTTACACCATCGTCGCAAAAATCCTCCCTGTAGTTTACCACAAATACCACGTTGCACCCTCATATTTAATTATTTTCTTATTTGTTATATCACTCAATAATTACAATCTTTAATTGTTCAATTGACACGTTACGAGTACAGTTACCTCATCCGTCCGTTATTGTTTACTTCTGCCTTTTTTCTGATGCACTATTTCTTCATTCGTTCTATTTCCGTTACACCTGTCGTCTTCTCCTTATCATTTGTCAATTAAATACAAATTATTTATTATTTATAATAACAATTAAATGCAACTTTATTCCCAAAAACAATTTCAATATTATATTGATAAAATATTTAATGTTTCAGGTATTTTTAAACTAGTGTATTGCGATATTGAGCAAGCAATCGGTTGGATTCGCGATTCCGTCGCGACGACAGCACGAGGAGAAAGTCGACTATCAAGTATGCCACACGGTACTATATCCAGTACAGTGACGAATGAACATATAGTAGCACGGCTTGTGAGAGATTATACGTAAGCGCGTGAGAGCTGCTCAAATATTCCACCTTTTTTTTTATTCTTTCTTTCTCTCTTCACTTTTTTCTTATTACAACGTAACAACGGTCTTCTTCGTTTTTGTCTTTCTACTGCTTAATTCTTGCCAATACCCACGTCAAACTCATAAATTCAAATAAAATATCATCCATTAATGTCTCAATAACATTTTATATTTACCGCGAATATAATATTTAATTACATTTGAATACTTCAGGTATTTTTTTATTAATTATTCTTCCGATAGATTTAATTATTTGCATTGGAATACATTGCATGTATTTTTGTTTTATTACTTATTATATTTACTGAATAATTTTGAATACAATTTATAAACGCATAAAGTAAAAAGAGTCGACGCGATGTCGACTTCGAACACTGAAGCACTGAACGCAATTGCTGTCTTACCTTTCCATGGCGGGAAAGCGCGCGACTCAGGTGAACTATTTATTATTGCCCCCACCTGACAGTCAATACACCGACCTCCACCTTACTCTTTTTTTCTTTCCATATTATATCTTTTACTTCAATAAACTTTTATTTACTTTTTTTTTTCTACACGTGTATCACAATAATTGTACACGGATATAAAAAAATATGCGCATCCTATCATCATTCAATATTTCTTCTCTGTAATTCATTTTATTTCTTGTCTCATAGCATCATTAATTCATAAGATACTTTATAAATCTATTAATTGCTTTCATCATTTGATACACACATGAATTTACATTATGCTCATATATTGATTGCATAAAGTGCAAAGTATTATGGCAATTAATAATAAAATTATAATTTATGATTGATCAAAATATCAATTTTCGCATGCAATATTATTATTTTTCCAACATAAATTATTATGAAAATATATTATTGCATCAGGTGAATTTATATGAATTGAAAAAATATGAAAATAAAAAAATGTATTTAAACCAATATAAATTCGATATACCTATATGATAAAATATTTTTTTATAATATACATCGTTGATGAATATTGTCACACCGTAAAATGGCACTTGCATGTCGAGCTATTATGTAATTATATGTGATGGGTTAATTGAAGCATGCAATCGTGTATAGTGAACATTTTTACCGGACAATATTGTTATGTGCCATTAAATTGATAATTATCATAGCACACATGATATAAACTACTAACACGAAACTTACAATAGTATATGCATATCATGGATATATATTTACTCTGAATTATACACACAAATTCTAAAATCAATTATATAATACAGCAATATTTATTATTTTATTTAATATAAAATTGTTCTTTATTCAAAATATGATATATCCATTTTGTATATGAACTAATTATGTATAAACAGCTTGTAAATTAATGGTATAGCTTTCGAATTGAATCAATGCCTATAAAAAAAAATGTCTAATATTTATATTTCTTCTTATTCTTCATCGGTTTTCATTAGTTACAATACATAAAATTCGTATTTTAACACTATATTTATAATATAATGAGCTTTCATTTTCTCATATATCATGTGATTTTCCTAACATCTCTCTTTTTCTCCTCATTCTTTATGACGCAATAAATTACACATATATAATTATATTAACAAATAATAATTCATATAACAATATAAAGAAATTCCTCATTATATTTATAACATTTGTTTCAATGAGAAACGTAAAATGACGCTAAATTTTACCAATGAAATGTAAATGTTGTTTTTATGTACAGGAAGTTAAACATTTAATCAAAGTATTATTTTTACTTTACATCACGTAATGAAATGAAAAATATTAAACTATAAAAGTGATATGTATACTGAAAAATAACTTATTTGTTTTTTATTTCTATAATATGTATATATGTTTTGAAAGAAGAAAAGTTGAAAGTATAATATATATAATGTATACCATTAATACAATTCAACTCCAATTATTACTAATATTATTAATTTACTTATATATTAACATTTTATTATTTAATGTTATGTAATATCCGGACATAATTATGTCGAATAAAAAATTCTTATTGCTTCTGTAACATTTAATTAAATTTACAATAATCATGTGTAAATTTGAAGAGCATTATAATCTCAAAATTAATGGTTATGAATGATTTTACTCGCTACATTAAATAAATATATAAAAAATTATATGTATCTAGATATATATATGTATAAGAATGTATAAATAATGGCGTGATGCTCTATGTACGAATTATACGAGGGAAATTTATTTACCGAGTGACTTACATATTCACAAGAGAATCTCAAGGATTTGCGAAACACAATATACATATATAATGTACCTAATATTTTTTTCTTTGATATATACACAACATGCTTGAAGTGAGTGGAAAAAAAGAAATTTTTTCTCCGACAATTGTTTCCAGGAGACAATGTAAAAATTGTATGAATTGATACTACAATGCAGCTGCTTATATTGTAAACTTTTTACACTCATTGTGTATATAATATAAATATATAATATACATAATACAATATACATGAGTTATAAATTTCTGTAATAAAAATTGGAAAGAAGAAAAAATCAAAATATTGTTGAGAATAACACAATGACCAATTTATTCAAAAGCCAAAAATTTTGTATGGAGTAAATAAAAATTCCTGGTGAATGTTAGTTTGATGTTGTATAGCTATATCATATTTTAATGAAAAAAATTATTTATTTAAATTTGTTGTATTTTTTTTATAGCCAAGGTGATTTTTTTCATTAGATATGATAAATACTGGATTCCCTAGTATCAATTGATGTATTAAATGAAAAAGTCACTGTTTATATCCTAAAATTGTTAAAAAAAATATATTTCCTTATTTCATTTCATTTCTATTTTTGGCTTTTTATCAATGTTAAACAACATTTCTGTATACATTATCGATAAGTTGATTTTAAAATTGACAAATTAATAAATAAACGTTTTTTTCCATAAAATAAATATTTATTAATTCAAGGTGATAACTAAGCAAGGTGATTTAATAAACAAAAAAATGATTTCTTTCATTGGATACATCAGTTCTGAATTTTTTCAAACATATGCATGGAACTTGAATATTTCATTAAAAAATCTCTGCTCTGAAAATAATGAATGAAAAAAATTATATATTTTCCATATAATTTTTTGAATGAAAAACAATAACAAAAAATATAGAAAAATTATATTACATTCATCGTCATTATATAAAGATATTGATAATGTTGAAAATAATGAGATATATTAAACGCAATTTGTCTTGAACGAATTATCTATAATATATGCATACAGGTGGATTAATTTCTTCATATATGTATTAAATCTGCCAATCAATTATACATATAGATATAAAATAATTAAAATGTTTTTATGATTCTCGACATAAATATACTCATATATTATTCATCGTGCGAAAATAAAAAACAACTGTAGCAGAATTATCATGGTAATTGTATATTATATCACCGAGTGCTACATCATTTATTATACCTACATAAAATAAGACCAAATAATTTAAATATATTCATTCAATTGTTCAATATAGTAATAAATCAAAAAGTTATATTTCATGTTTTTGGTTCTGATTCCACTGGGCAAAGTCACTTTTTATAAATTTATATTAATTATTCACTCCTAACAAATGTGTCTATAATCAACTTACACATTCATTGATTATTTAATAGTTGCGATGTCATATAGGATGTCTGGATGTCATTGTAGTTGCCATCATCTGATTCTCCGACGTAAATACCATTATCAACATGAACTATGACGCGATGACATTGGTCAATGAAACGAAACAAAGTCTACTACTGAAAAAAAATTAATGATGACAGAGAGAAATGAGATGTAGAGGTGTCTTTGTTGCAAATGAATACGTTGAATTTGATTATATTATTACGCAAGAATTGGGAAATATATATATAAACATAATATTTAGTATTGAAATATTTTGTACATGCGTAAACAAATCAGCTACCGATAATGGATATCATTTGTAATGTTTTGTAAATAAAATTTTAAATTTATACAAACAAATATTGTCACTTTCATGTTGAAAAAATTAAATCAATGATATATTATTTTTATTTGTGCTGCAATATTTTTTTAATGTTTTAAAATATAAATAAATTTACACACTGTTCAGTTAAACTGATAATATAATTATCAATCAATTTTATTAAAAAGCCGGTAAATTTGTTTTTGTTTAGCAAAATGGTTCTTTGAATCCTAATGATACTCTGCAGAATCATTCAATTTAGCCATGAAAATTGCAGAAAACACATTAACCACAGTTATTCCATCATAATCTGTTTCCTTTTTCAGTGTCAAGGTAATTGAAGGTGCACATAATCATAGATACATACGTAAATATCAAACAATTAGCCAATTACATATCTAAACATTATTTTATTAATCTATAATTTACTCCTTTACTATAAATATGTAACATAGATGTAAATTGACCATTTACTTCTCTATAAATGGATTAATAACCATGATTATTTATCGATCAACTTCTCCAAATACAACGTCCAAGGTACCAATGATAGCTACTACATCAGCAAGAAAATGTTTTGGCCCTATTTCCTGTAGCGCTGCCAAATGTGCAAACCCTGGTGCCTTTATTTTACAACGATAAGGTTTGCTGCTTCCATCACTCACAAGATAAACACCAAATTCACCTTTTGGCGCTTCAATTGCGGTATAAGTAGCACCAGGCGGTACTTGAAATCCTTGACTGAAGAGTTTAAAGTGATGTATCAATGCTTCCATACTTGTTTTCATTTCATGACGACTTGGTGGAACAATTTTCATATCATCAACTTTAATTTCGCCTGCTGGCATTTGATTCAAACATTGCTCGATGATACGTAATGATTGTCGCATTTCTTCAATTCGGCATAAATATCTAGAATTAATAAATGACATTAAGCCAAAAATTATTATACATTAAGTAAAAAATTTACCAACTGACTTTACAATAAATACAATATAAAATTTGAATGTATACTTGTAATATTGCATCATTATAAATTAATACCAATAACATTGGATAAGTAATTATTCATTTGAAAAATCACCTGTCATAGCAATCGCCGGCGATTCCAATGGGTACATCGAAATCAACGAGATCATACGCATCATATGGCGCTGTTTTACGTATATCCCATTTGTATCCAGATCCTCTGAGCATAACACCACTAAATCCCCAATCTAAAGCTTGTTTTGCAGTTACAACACCAATATCCATTGTACGAGATTTCCAAATTTCATTCTTCGTTAGTACATCCTCAGTTTGATCAATAACAGCGCTATATTGAGCTGCCCATTGATAAATATCATCCATAATTCCTAGTGGTAAATCTTGTGATACACCACCAGGACGGACATAAGCAGCATGCATACGTGCACCACTAACACGCTCATAAAATTCCGTTAATTTTTCACGTTCCTCAAACAGCCAAAAAAATGGCGTCAGAGCACCAATATCCAAAGCATGAGTACCAATACCCATAATATGATTGAGAATACGTGTCATTTCCGCAAAAAGCGCTAAGCAAATAATATAGAAAAATTAATTTATATTTCACTAATCATAAATTTACAAAAAATTATTACTCAAGTATATTGTAAGATAATATCACAATGTATATACATACTTCTAATATATTTAGCTCTTAATGGAACTTCAATGTTTAATAATTTTTCAATAGCCATTGAAAAACATTGCTCATTGCACATCATTGAAACATAATCAAGTCGATCAAAATATGGAAGTGCTTGCATATAAGTTTTATATTCGATAAGCTTCTCAGTTCCCCGATGTAGAAGACCAATGTGGGGATCTGCTGCTTTTACATATTCTCCCTCTAATTCCAATACTAATCGTAATACACCATGAGCCGCTGGATGTTGTGGTCCAAAATTAATTCGTGTGTTTTTCACATTTTTTTCAAAGCATATAGGCACATTCTCTGGTGGAGCATATTCCCATTTAACACCATCAGCTGGATACAATACAGGACCATTGTATTGTCTCAAAAATTCGGCATCAGGATACCAAGCTCCGGCATTTCGTTTTTGACTATATACCAATAATTAAATAAAAATATTGATTATCATATTTATGATGTATTATAATAATACTTGTCAGTTATTTAATTTAAATACAATAATCATGATAAAATATACATAGTAAATTAAGTATTGTTATAAGGTGAATTTTGAGGTTATATTATTGTTACATAATATATTTATGATTTATAATGATTTGTTTGCTTGATAAAATGTTTAAACTAACTTGAAAGCACTGAGAGGACCGGTATTCTGTAACAAAACTTTCCCGTCACATATTAATGGGGTAGATTTCTTCAAAACTGTTCTTAATACACCCGCCGCCATATTCAACAATGACTACCCCAGATTACCCCTTGTGTGTGCTGTCTCCACCTTTCGGATCTATTCGGCCACCTTCGTCACTAGTCGACACGTTATTACCGTCATATATATTTGAGATATATATATTGTCGGTTGTTTAATCTTTCTCATTTGACAGCTATCTCTGTTGCTCAGGCCTAAGCTCAGGCTTTGGCGTGAAAAAAACTCTACTTTATGTTAAGAGTGGAATTTAATAGTAAAATTCTTTATTTAAAAGTTTATCTTTTACGTTTAGAATGTATGTTTCTCATTGAATTGTGTGAAATAAAAATTGTAATGATGTAAATAAGCAACAAAAAGCGAGCGGTGCGCGCATCTCTTTCTTTTAGACTTCTCTAATTCAAGCGGATCTAATTTCAATATCCCTAGATGAAAGGAATGAAAAATTTTAATTACTTTAATTTTCCTTTTGTTACAAATCGATCAATTACCTGTATTGTAACGAAAGAAATCCTCAATACAGGATTGGTCAATTCAAATAAAATATTGCACGAAGATATACGAATGTACCCGAAGTCCCACGACTTCCTTTGTTTATGCACACTGAAATGGGGTCGATATTAGCAATAATACCCGAAAGTTCCGATTTCAGAGTATCGAAATTGGAAAAGTTTAACTTTAATCTAAAAATCACGATAAAATAATGAAATTTATTAATTCCATCGTAAAATATAGTATATACATATATTCACACGATTAGTTCGTTTAAATATTTGCAAAGATTTACTAATTAATTATAACATGACATTAAGTTTGTTCAATGAGGCGATTTCTTCATCAGTAATGCCTGCCAAATTTTGATGCAAGTCACGAATAGTATTGAGGCTACTATTTTGAGGACGTAGCATGAATATGTATATGTATATATACATTTAAAATATGATTGTCACGTTTTAAAGCCAATCGTTCTTGTGTCTATTCTAATAAAATTAATTGGCAAAAAAAAAATACATACAATAAACATTTCAAATTCGTTTATTTCAATTGTATATCGTATTCATACATTATACAAAGGTACAAAATTATATATCGGAATATTGGAACACTTGTCTAACAATCATATTTATATATATTATTTGACTCAGATCCACATATATTTTTATTCAAATCGTAAGAAACATTTAATGAAATCACATTATTGAAAACGACATTTGTCATTAAATTATAATACTTGAGATTTTTTTTTTATTTGTAATTAATGAAAAAGTTGTATAATGATGATGGTAGTAAAGATGAATAAATAAAAAGATGAAAGTTTTGAAAAGCACAATTTTCATGAGCATGTATATGTATATACTGATTTGTTTATGAAAAATGATTAATATATAATGTATGTATATATATCACCATTTCGTTTGTTCTTTTTTTCTCTTTTTATGATTTTATCTGTAGATATTAATAGAAATCATACAGTAAATAGCGATGTAATGACTGTGGCAATTGCAATCTACGAACAACTTTTGGTAATTTTGTACCGCACAATTTACGAACTAAAAGTCGTGCTTGATGAGTAAGTGGCAATGGAGTTCTTGCTGCCTCCATTACTAACGCACGTTGTGCATCAGTAAGACTACTAGATCTTCTTATCATACACGGATCAAAGCTCTCAGCGGCTTCTAGTAGTGCACGTAATAATCTCGGTTTATCCGCAGTATTTTGCAATGAATTCAATATACCATGTGGGTCACGATATTGAGTTTTTATTACTACACGTGCACCATATTTTAGCAAAAGTGCCACAACTTCTACCGATGGATTTTCATTTGATGCAACGTATTCAGCAAGAACTGGACGTAATGCCGGACCTTCATCACTTCGAATAACTAAATTCGGATCAGCGCCACGCTCCAATAACATACATAGAATTTCCAGTCTATTAGGAATATTATCAGCACACGCGACATGAAGTGGCGTGCCAATTATTGGTGAAGACGCATTAACATCAGCACCTACAAGTTCACAAGTTAAAATTAATTTCCTATTATTACCATATCATGTGATTCAGTTGAATCAATAAATGCATTTATATATACATACACTTTACAAACTAATACGAACATGTGAGATAAATCTTAATAGATAATAAATATACTCTATGTATTTTTCTCGTGTATACAATATTATTTGTATATATATTGAAATCTGTTAGATTTATATTTATGTACATTACCTGCTTTTAATAGCATCTCAACAATTGTCGGATCACCCTTGAGAATCGCCAAGTCCAAGGCCGAAGGCTTTTGATAATCTGCACCAAGATCCAGTCTTGCTCCCTGTTTAATCATTAAATTTATCACTGTCTCATCACCACCAAGTATTGCATAATGCAACACGGTTCGATAATCATGCCTGGCATCCGCCATTGCATTTACATCTGCACCATAGCTCAATAGCAACAATACCGTTGCTATACCCTAAAAATGTAAACAAATAATACATAATTTCTTTATGTTAAATTATATTTTATATAATATTATTAGTCTTATTCTTGAGATTTTGGAACTTGACAAATTATTTGAATATGCTGTTGAACATTGGATAAGAATATAATTTATCGCAACCTTAATATAATATTTGATATGACATTGATGATGTCGCAATGTGGCAAGATATACCTGTGGCAATCTTGCGGCCTTCATCAGTGGCGTAAGACCAGCGCGATCTCTTGTATTCGGCTGTGCTCCAAATGCCAATAGTAATTCCATGCAATCTAGATCCAATGGTGAGACAAGATTGATTTCAGAACCGAAAAAGTAACGTTTATTTGGATTAGCGCCAGCTTCCAGTAGTGTTTTTGCAACATTTATATGACCATTCCTCAGGGCCAATCGTAGTGGCTCGTCACATAACGTCGTTCTATTTCAATTCAATTGATAGATTATTTAAAAAGGCGAAAAACGTAGAATAAAATATAAATTTGAAAAAAAAAAATACATTTTCATCCACTTTTCCATCTTGTTAATTAATTATTGATTAATTTATTTGTTTCAATCTACTGAAATATTCAAATCTCAATTTAAAATTGTAAATATGAAAGCTTGTAATAAGAAAATAAAAATTTTTTTTCCTATACTTTCCAACTTATACTATAAATTACCTAGGAAACAGTTCACAAGAATCTTCTCGATGGTCCACTTTTGCACCATGCTTGAGTAATAATTCAACCAATTCCAAATATCCATGTTCAGCAGCCAAATGTAATGCTGAATATCCACACTCATCAGTTGCGTCAATATCAGCACCACGTACTATCAATAATTGTGCAGCATCTGCATATTTTTGCCAAACAGCATAATGAAGTGGCCTTAAACCCTGTGTCACTATCTCATTAGGTTTAGCTCCACAAGCCAAAAGAATTCTTATTTCATCAAGTGATTGCATACGAATTATTGAATCTGCAAGCTCCCGTTGCAATGGATTTGCAATGCACTCAGCAGGCATCTAGATAATAATTCAATATTCATAATATTATTGAAATATATAATATACACATCTAATAAATTAATCAGTCATTCTTAATACAACAATAATAAATACATTATAATGATGAATCGTCTAAATGATAGTTAAACAAAATAAATATTACCATTACTACTACATCACATAAATACATTTTTTGTTTTGAAACTTGCCAGAAGTATTGAGATGAGTATACGATAATGACGAGAATCCCATAAACTCATAATTTCGATTTCAATTAATTTATTATCACAAACAAGTAAATATGAAAATGACGAACAGTCAGAATGAGAAAGATGAACGTATTTACGCTGACAAAACTTATTTTACGTTGTTTTATATACTTGATACGACAGTAAACACGTCTATGTTAAGTCTAAATGCGAGCATCACTAACGCATCCTATTTATTCACAAACAGTCAGAGCAAGGCTATTTCTAATCTTTGCTACTTATTTGTAAATGTGAAGGTTGAGCTTTTTTCTTTTTCACGTGATAAATATCAATATCAATGATAGAATATTTATTTATTATTTTATTTGTTTATTATACATGTATGAATGCATTTCATTTTATATATATTCTCTTCTGTGTTTAACTTGAATTGTTTTTTTTTATTTCTATGTTGATAATGTGACATGCATGTTTGGATGAAAAACTTGCAGTATCTTTTTTGTGTTTATTATTATTGACAAAACCCACTTGAACAAAAATATACACATAATATATCATATACGCACTTCGTTACAGCGAAATAACGTTAACCGTGCATAAGAGACCTGAAATATAAAATAAAAAAACATTGTGGGAAAAAATTATATTAACTATAAATTTATTTATAGATTTGTGTTCACCATGATTTGTCATTTTCTCATCTCTCGAATCATTATTAATATAAATATAATATGAATATGGATTAATTGATAAAGTGTTGTTGATGATTTATACATAATTGAAAAGAATAATATTAAATTAAATCATTCTAATGATTAATTTATTCGTCTTCTTTGATTTTATTGTCATTTTATAAATAAAACAAGTTTGTTTCTTGAAATATATAATGACGATATATATTTTGGATCCAATCCCAAAATGTTCGATGACAATATACGACGCAATAATCGACAAAATTATAATTATATTATTCACAAGAAAGGAAAGAAAAACCCGCGAAAATATAAATCATCTTGTG
>JAQQBR010001832.1:3498152-3514781 GCA_030347285.1 Microctonus hyperodae
TTTGGATTTATTTTCTCAACTCATGGATGCATTTCTAAGGATTGGAATAATACCTTTGCAATAAATAAATTTGCATACATACAATGTAAATATTTTAATAAAATAACAGTTTTCACTTGATTGGGCCTCAAATAAACACATAAAATTCTGTGTTATATCGCTAAGTACATATTCTAGAAATAAAGAAACAGAATGTATATGAAATAAGTATATAGCTTTTCTTATTTCACATTAAAAATACAAATAATCAATATAGAAGTCATTATTCTCAGCAGTTATAGCAATTGAAAAAAGCGAAAATTAAATTTGGATGCCAACACATAAATAAATATATCAACATCAAATAATGAAGAATAAAAAAAAACAATAAAGAAAATAATAAATAAATAATTTAATCCAGCGATGAATTTAAAAACATTTTCTGTGAACAATTGACGGACCCGATTCATCATACTCTTGTTTAGATATCCACATTTGTTGGAATGTACTTAAACTCGCCAAAATAGATCCACCAATCCATACAGAATATTTTCTTTCTGGTGGAGCAATTATTTTGATTTTCATAGTAGACGGTGCTAAAGCAGTAATTTCTTTTTGCATCCTATCAGCAATACCAGGATACATAGTTGTACCACCAGAAAGAACTGAATTAGCATAAAGATCTTTTCGAATATCAACATCACACTTCATAATGGAATTATAAGTTGTCTCGTGTATACCACACGATTCCATACCGAGGAAGCTGGGTTGGAACATTGCTTCTGGACATCGAAAGCGTTCATTGCCAATCGTAATAACCTGAATAATTTAGTAAAACATAACAATAATTGTAAATACTACAATTGATTAAAAATAAATATATTAAATACAAATCAATATACACCTGTCCATCAGGAAGTTCATAGCTTTTTTCAAGTGCACTTGATTCTGCGGCAGTTGCCATTTCTTGTTGAAAATCGAGGGCAACGTAGCACAATTTTTCTTTAATATCACGAACAATTTCACGCTCTGCTGTTGTCGTAAATGAATATCCCCGTTCGGTAAGTATTTTCATAAGATAATCGGTGAGATCACGACCAGCAAGATCCAAACGCAATATTGCATGGGGCAACGCATAGCCTAATAACAAATGAAATAAATGATAAAATCACTACAAAAAATTATATATCTAAATATATAATTATATTCTATATATTTTATACAATATATAAAATAATATTACCTTCATAAATGGGCACTGTATGTGAAACACCATCGCCGCTATCTAAAACAATTCCAGTAGTTCTTCCTGATGCATACAATGAAAGCACTGCTTGTATAGCAACATACATAGCAGGTGAATTGAAAGTTTCAAACATAATCTGTGTCATTTTTTCACGATTAGCTTTTGGATTAAGTGGGGCTTCTGTTAACAACACTGGATGTTCTTCAGGCGCAATTCTTAATTCATTATAAAATGTGTGATGCCAAATTTTTTCCATATCATCCCAATTAGTGACAATACCATGTTCAATTGGATATTTAACAGTCAATACTCCTCTTTTACTCTGCGCTTCATCTCCAACATAACTGTCCTTCTGTCCCATTCCCACCATTATTCCCTAAAATATATAAATAGAAGAAAAATTATGAACAATTGTTGATATAGTAATTTGAAATTAATTTTATTTATTCATACCTGATATCTGGGCCTGCCAACGATGGAGGGAAAAACGGCTCTTGGCGCGTCATCCCCTGCAAAACCGGCTTTGCACATTCCTGAGCCATTATCCACAACTAAAGCAGCCACATCGTCGTCACACATCTTCAATCACTTAATTTGCACAACAATTATGACAATCACTAAATAAAACTTAAAATGTATTGTTGATTATCCAATACAAGGTATTCAATGTCGTAGTGATTGATTGTGAAGATTTATTCGAATTTTAATTAATTTTTCGCTTAGTTTCAATTGGATAAATGTTTATTTTCTAAAGGTCTATGATTGACTAGAATGTGCAATGTTGTCTTCTCATCGAGTAGTAATAATGTGCGACTCAAGCAAACGTGCGTGGCTTTATATTAACTCCCCTCTTCATCAACATTTTATACTTCTGAGCATATATGGACAAGCGTTCAGTACACACTTGCTCTAAATAATTTCATGACCTTTTACATTTTTTCAATGCCAGTATTATTATATGTATATGGTTTGGATTTCTGTCATTTTATATTTAAACAATATACAATTGCCTTTACTTTTTTTTTTCTTTCTTACAGTTTAAAGTTGTAATTTCTCTTTTACTTATTCCTGGGACTGTGTTAATTGGAAAATGATGTATTCATTGTTACATTTTAGCTGATATTTTCACTGCAGAAATTTAATTGATAATTTTTTTTATATAATAAAAAATTGAACAAACAGTTAATCATGTCATTAACATATGTTGAATTCTCAAATTAGTTTTGTTATTTGTATTTTATTTTATCCTGTTGTCAATTAACTGAATGCGCATACGGATTCCGTAAAATAAATGAATGACTTGTGAGACAATCAGAGCATGTAAGTATATTCTTCTTTCTTACATATATTATTTATGCCTCGTCTTCACTTCGTTTGGTAATTGCTTTTACAGGTCCCTCATATGTTGGTGAAATTACTGCAATTCAGTTCACAGACAAGTCGCATTATTTAGACAATCAACGATGAGAAAAACACGCAAACATTCATATATGAACAAAAAATTTGGAAATCTTTTATGATTTTCTCTACTTACATTCATTTTTTTTTTTAATCTTGACCTCATTTATCTTTAGGTAATCACATTTTTTTTCCAAGTGACCAACTAGCAATGATCGATGATTAAACTCACTAAATCAATTAATTGAAATATTCCTTTGGAAAACCTCAATGCAATCAAAAATGGCGTTAAGTTTTAATGAAGGTCAACTGGTGTAGACAGACATGATCATTGACCTTACATTAAATATGGACTATGGAATATTTTAGGGAGTGAATTGATAATTATTTTGATGATTTTCCAACCCTATATATTCAATAGCTAAACTTAAAAATATGAAATACATGAACGTATGTTTTATCATACATTATGTGATGCTTATAATTATAATTTTTAGCTATTTAGACCTGGATATACATTAAATGTTAATACATTTCTGATCTTATATAATAATAAGTTAAACTTTTAATAGCACAACGGATAGAAATTACCTTGAATTGTTCTAATTGAATCAGACAAGGTTAATTTCTAACGACTAAATTATTATATATACGATTAATAATTGAAAGAAAGATAAAAAACAAAAATTTAATTAAGCGTTTAATTAAGCTCTCCAAGGCTGTTATAAAACTTTAAGACATTTGCACATTAGTAGTATGGTAATTGTATAATTTTGTGAGCGCTGTTCCATAGGATAACTATCACGCACATAGCCAGTATGTGGCACCATTATAAACATTGAATTCAATGTTATAATTAATGGCTTGGGTAATAATATTAATTGGGGTGTAAAATACCGTGTTTATTCCAGTTTTGCGTGGAATACAATGTGCTAAATATACATAGATATATATATATATTTTTTTTCAATTTTTTCTACTTAACTTCGAAGACAACATGATACTAAAATTGTATAAAAAAAATACTGTTAATTTTTTTTAATCTATAAATCAAAGATGTCTTTTTCTTTTTTAATTCTGTCTATTAATTTATTCAATCTTCTACGTGTCACCACCATCTTGATAAATAATGTTGGACTCAAAAATATATTCATAAAAGAATGATAGAAAGGGTTTTTATATTGAATAACGATTACAGAAATGGTGGAAATAATGAGAATCATGATTACATGATATTTATCGGAATCAAAATATATAACTATGTACGCCATGTTGTTATCAATAACAATATAATAATAATAATAATAATAATAATAATAATAAAGATAGAGAGATAGATAGATAGATGAAATGTCTATTTATCCCAAAGACCAATTTCTTTCATCCGTGTTTGAAAATATTTTTCTAATGCATTCGCGCATCTATAATATTCCGTGTCTGGACTATTGTACAAACGACAGTTTGTGAATATTCTTGTCATGTCGGCAATAAATAATCTGCGTGTAACATAATAACGAGATTTTAATCGATCAGTCATGGTTTTAAGATCTGCAACAAAACCATCATCATCATCATCGTTGATAAATTTTAGTGAATAAAATATGCAGGCAATGAAAAAAATTGTTTAAGAAAAAAAAAACAATATTTAATAATAAAACATACCCATTGGATATTTAATATGATCATAATAATCAGGAACGTCATTTTTGTCGACTGGCTTGAGAAATGGCCAGGCTGTACTATGATTTTTCACGCTATTCAATACATTTTTAAGAGCAGTGTAGAGAGAATCTGTAATATCTAAACACGCTTCGACAGGCTCTGGACCCTGTGTACCTTTGGCAACTCCACGTGTGCGTGTTTGAGCATAACTTTTCCATCCAGTTTCACGAATGCCTGGAATTGATTCAACAGGAATACCACGAACGCCCTCCTTAAAGCAAGTTAAACCTGGATGAATTTTTTGAATCTCTTGCTGTCTCTGTTGAATTAATTTTTTAACAATTTCCCTTTGTTTTCTTATAACTGCAGTGAATTCAGTATAAACAATTTTTGCATTTAATTCACAATGCATAAGTGTTGCACCCTCATAATCCTTAATATAACCTTGATACATTATTCGGGGTAATTTAATATCTTTGCTAAAGCCTTGTTTTTTGAAATAACCAATAGCAAATTCATCGGCAAATGTCAAAAAATGAAGTATATTATTTTTTATATGATAATCCTTTAGCATATTCATTAAGTGTGTACCGTATCCTTTTACTTGTTCCTGACTTGTTACTGCACAAAAAACAATTTCGGTAAAGCCCTGACTGGCAAACATTCGAAAACAAATACCACCAATGGGTCTACCATCCTTAATTAATGCCAAAGTTTTATGCTTTGGATCAAATACCAATTGTGAAATGTATTCTTTGGGCATACGTGGTAATTGATGACTGAATACATTGTGAAGTCCTATTAACCACAGCATTGTTTGTTTAGATACTGGTTGAGTTAAACTATTACCAATCACATGAAATTCAATGATTTTTCTGCTTTCCTCAAGCTTTGCTGTTTCATCTCTTGGTACATTTGGTGGAAATACAGCATCAGGACCACACATATAATTTGGATCATTTATTGTTGCAATTATTTCAGCAACTGTTTCCTCTGGTAAATCTTCAAATGTTTCTTCAGTACGTTTTCGTTTATTATCTGATCGACCTTCACTATGCAATCGTTTATCATTCAATCTCTTAACACCAGGACTAATGTTGATTGTTGTAAAATTATCTTTTTCATTTGGTGCAACTGTAACTTTTTCAAATTCACCAGTTCTCCGTGCTATATTGCCTTTAGACTCAAAAGCAATATTTAAATGAGAAGGTGGAACTTGTTTGAACTCAGGATCCCATATTGGTGAATTATCTGAATAAATTTCAACTTCAAGCATTGATAAAAATTTGGGAAAATGTGTTAATACAAGTACACGCTTATCCGGTGTCATTCGATCACGTTCGCTATGACATTTATCCATTAATTGTCGACAAACTGATTTAAATACAGCTTGTAGCATTGTTCTTCCAAATACAAGTGTAGTATCATAATGCGGTAGTGAATCACAAAATGCTGGGACATGACAAAAAACAAGCCATCGTGTATAATTAATTTTATAAGCCGACGCTTCTTCAGGAATAACTACATTTCGTCGGCTACTTGGTGTCTCAAAGTTCCAATGATTTAAGCAATGAAGAAACATTTTAGCTAAATCATACATTGCCTGCCATTCACGTTGCGATAAATGTCCAAATTTATATAAAACAAAATTAGTTATCGCTTTAGCTATGCTTGGACGTTCAAATGGTGGATATCCAAGAGGTCCTTCAACTGCTGGTTTAGTCATTGACAAAATACATTTTCGCAATAATTTAAATAAATAGTAATAAACTTTTTTCGTATCAGGATCCTCTTCTCTGTGCATACCCATAAATATATTATCAACATCAACTACCATTCCCAAAAGTTTATTAATCTCTTCATCTGATTCTTTTGGTAAATGACTGATGTGATCATCCACTGTATGAGAGCAACTTCTACATAAATCATTAAAATTTGGGATTGTTTGTACATCATTTTTCAGTGATTTAACTAGTGGTTGAATTTGCTTCCAACCATTACATTTGCATTCTTCAGCTTGACATGCGCTGTAATTTGCTAATTTCATCAATTTTCTCACTTGAGACCAGTTAAATACATTTTGTTTACGTTGTTGGATTCTTTGAAGATTATTTTGTCGACTTACTTGATCTTGTGATCGTGGTGAATTTGCATCGCTATTTATCGATGAATTTTGTGAACAACTACTGCTGACAGACTGTCCAGCTTCCTCAATTGGGACATCGGCTGACCCTTTGCCTGTCTCCTCCGATGACATTTTTCATTTATTAACTAATTGTCAATAGATTATTTACACGATCATTTAAATGTATGTAGTTATTTATTTTTTATTGTGTCATTTAATTATTGTTATGTATCACATTATTGTTGCTTTTAGAATTGTGTGTATAGATGAAAATAACTAGAGTTTTAGTTGGTGTTGTTGTATACAATTATTTAAACAGATTTTTGAAAAATAACACAGTGTTTGAGTACATCTTTTACATATGTGTTATAAATAAATTGTAGGTTATTTCTTCATTAGCATTGTGTTAGTAAGGTCATCAAACAACATATACACGACTAACGCGACACTACGTAGATTTATCTATGTATATTTTCGTAAAGGTAACTTTTCACGTAACGCTACACCGCTTAAATAAAAAAGAAGCATTTATATATGCACATATTTGAAAGTCAAAAGAATTAAAAAAATTGAGATTTATGCGTAATTTTTGTTTCAGATTCAATTTCTACAGTAATTATTTTAATACCAAGTTTCTTAAATCTCAAAAAAAAAAAAATAATGCAAGATTAAATATTAGATAGTTTTCGTTACAATTTTCAAACATAGAATTTTCCCGCCATTTCGAAAGATTAAATATTTCACATCTTGAAAAGAATTGTTTTGAGAAAAAATATTTATTTTTTTTCCAAAATTTATATTCAAAAAAGAAAAAAAAATAGTTTATACATCATTTCTGGTACACATATAACAAAATACCAATTTGTGATTGCCCATTTATCGAGTCGTTTTGATGTAAACGACCCTAGTGCCGCCACATTCTGCTCCTCCTGCCGCACTAAAAAAATTCAAAATGGCACCGCAGAAATACAGCGACCACTGTGGCGCTCGGGTTCAGCACTAATACATATACATTTAACTCTACACAATGCTTCTTCTTCAAAATAATACATAATATATACACTCTTGAAAATGAAATAAAATATGGCGACAGTGTCTAATTGATCCCAAGCTCTTACCGCGCAATAAATTATACAAGATAACGTACAATAAGGTGAGTTCAGTTCTGTCATTGTATTATAGTAATTAATTAACAAATAGTAATTACTTTACATCTGGACTATAAAGCATAACTATCAACGTCACGTATATATTTATATATATTCATTTATCATATCTGTACATATTAAAATGAATCCTGATATCACAATTTCAAACTTGTTATTATTTGATTTAATTGTTTAAGTGAAACAACTATTGTTTTCTTTTTCTTTTTTCATTTCTGATGACTAGTGTTCTCAATTTTTATGTTCATCGGTTCCACCATCTAGATTCGGAATATTACTGCTAAGGTGGAGAATAATAGTTGGCCAGTATGGCCACCTGGGATGGTTCCTATCAGGGAGATCCACTTAATGAAAATGATTATCAGTATTCAAATCCGGAAAACAGTACTGCAGGTCAACCTCTTCAGAATCATTATGGACAATCCAATAGTTCTTATTTAAACACTGATCAATCAACGGATAACCCTCAAAATAATGGAAACTCTAGTAAAGTTTACGATTCAGTTAATTTGTCTGATAGTTCAAAGAGTAGTTTGGTGAACAATACACATCATGATAATGTCTCATTAATTGATAAACATAATAAAAATGTATCAGGATCAAATAATATTGATGTAAATGTTGTTAATAACTCATCATTACATCCAGGCGCTAATGAATTTGTACCATCTGGTTCTACTAATTTGGATACATCAAAAATTTTTTTTGCCGATAATAAAAATAGATATGGCAATCGTAAATATGAAAATAACCGAAGTGGTGGATTTAATTATCGTCAGCATGATGGAGGATATCAAAGAAATCAATTCAAAGGTAATGATAAAAATCGAAAAAATGATGTGTCCAAAAGTACTTTTTATTCCAATCGTGATAATCATGAAGTACATCACGATTATTCTGATGATATTGAAAATCGTGAGGATGAATCGGTCAATAATATTAAGGATAATTCATCAAAAAATTCGTATAAGGGACGTAGGGCACGTGGTCATGGTCGATTTCAAAATGATCGCTATAATACTACCAATCGTCATTATAATAATACGAATAATTCATCACAAATTTATCCAAATACCTCAAGTAGACCTAAAAATATCTCTACAAATTATGTTCAATCGAGTGATGATAATGATAAGCAATCAAGAACTAAACAAAGATCGAAAGAATTACCGAATGAAGATCCTCGTGAAGAGACATATCGTGGAAATATGTCAACAAGGAAAAATAACTATGGCGATGATGATGATGGACTGAAAAAGGATAAAAAACGCAGAATGAGAGGCAAAGAATCAGCATACAGTGAAGATCCGCGAGACGAACGATATCGTGGTAGAAGAGATTTTTACGAAGACAAAACATATAGAGATAAGCGCACAAATTATCAAGAATATAACAACTACAGAGGTTATGAACGTAATTCAAAATCGAAAAATGATGATAATAAAACTAACGATGAATCAACAAATCAGTCAGAAGACAAAACAACAAATTGGCGAAAAAAAATTAGTACGAATAAATGTGATTTTGATGATGCAGCAAGTCAAAAAGAACGATTAACAGAACAATTGAACAGGGGCCGTTTAGAATGTCTCGTTTGTTGTGATTACATACGACCAAATGATGCAATATGGTCCTGTAACAACTGCTATCATGTATTACATTTAAAATGCATAAAAAAATGGGCAGAGTCATCACAAAGTGAAACCGGTTGGCGTTGTCCGGCATGTCAGAATGTTAATCAAATTGTTCCTTACGATTATTTTTGTTTCTGTGGTAAAACACGTGATCCTGAATGGAATCGTCGTGATGTTGCACATTCTTGTGGCGAAGTGTGCGGACGTACACGAACAAAAAATAATTGTATCCACAAATGTACATTACTATGTCACCCAGGATCATGTCCATTGTGTACTGTAATGGTAACGCGTTATTGTGGTTGTGGAATGATGTCACAAAGTCTCAAATGTAGTACCGATATTCAATTATCGTGCGAAGCAACTTGTGGAAAAATGCTCAATTGTCAATTACACAAATGTCAACGTAAATGTCATCAGGATGAATGTGGATCATGTGAACAGACAATACATCAAGAATGTTTCTGCGGCAAACATAATCGTGACATTTCATGTCAACCAAATACTCCAACTATGTATGAATGCAACGAAATTTGTGACAAAGTGCTCGGATGCAGCAATCATAAATGTAAAAAAAACTGCCATCCTGGTGAATGCGGGGAGTGTCCATTGAAGCCCCAATTTATAACACACTGTTGTTGTGGCCAAACTCCATTAACAATTGAACGCCAAAATTGTTTAGATCCCATTCCTGTTTGTGATAAAATTTGCGCGAAAGGTTTAGGTTGTGGACAACGAAATGAACCTCATACTTGTAAATTCCCATGTCATCCAGGCGACTGTCCACAATGTGACTTAACAACATGGGTTAAATGTCGTTGTGGCAATATGGATCGTGAAATTTCTTGTAGTAATATAACTAAAGCATATGTTGCGCTGTGTGAAAAAAAATGCACAAAAAAACGTTCATGCGGTAAACACAAGTGTAATCAGCATTGCTGTATTGATATTGAGCACATCTGTCCATTGTTATGCTCAAAAACATTGAGTTGTGGTAAACACAAATGTGAATTAACATGTCACAAGGGTCGCTGTCAGCCGTGTTATAGAAGTAGCTTTGAAGAATTATATTGCGAGTGTGGAGTGGCTGTTATTTATCCACCAGTAGCTTGTGGTACACGACGGCCAACTTGCAGTCGTACATGTTCACGTCAACATTCTTGTGGCCATGAAGTGCTACATAATTGTCACAATGAGCCCAATTGTCCGCCATGTACAATTCTTACTCAAAAATGGTGCTATGGAAAACATGAATTGAGAAAAGCCGTGCCATGTTATTTCAATGATATTTCATGTGGAATGCCATGTGGTATGCCACTTTCATGCGGACGACATAAATGCATTTCTCTTTGTCACGCGGGATCGTGTAAAAAACCAGGACAAATATGTACACAACCGTGTACTACACCACGAGAAATGTGCGGACACAATTGTGCTGCGCCATGTCATGATGGCAAGTGTCCTGATGTTCCATGTAAAGAAATGGTTAAAGTTACATGTATATGTGGAAATAGAAGTATGACGAGAGCTTGCGCTGAAAATTCACGTGAATATCAACGTATAGCTAGTGGTATTTTGGCAAGTAAAATGGCAGATATGCAGCTGGGTCATTCAGTAGATTTGGAAGAGGTATTTGGTCAAGGCGCTAAAAAACAAAATCAATTGAAAACATTAGAGTGTAATGAAGAATGTAAAACAGTTGAGAGAAATCGTAAAATAGCATTAGGCTTACAAATTGTTAATCCGGATTTGAGCGGTAAACTTTTACCTCGTTATACTGATTATATGAAACAATGGGCAAAAAAGGATCCGAATTTTTGTCGTATGGTACATGAGAAGCTCTCAGAATTGGTCCAACTTGCTAAAACTTCTAAACAAAAGTCTAGGAGTTATTCATTTGACAGTATGAATAGAGATAAACGACATTTTATTCATGAAGCTTGCGAGTATTATGGTTGTGAGAGTCAAGCATATGACCAAGAACCAAAACGTAATGTTGTTGCAACTGCTGTTAAGGATAAAGTGAGTTTGTACAATATTGTTTATTTTTAGATTTAAATAAATTAATGTGTTTAAAAATTTTACGAATATTTTTTTGATTTTAGTGCTGGTTACCGAGTTATAGTCTATTAGAAATGGTCCAAAGAGAAAATGGTCAACGTAAAGTACCCAGGCCAATGCTAAATATAGCAAAAACTAATACTTTATCTTCACGGTGATTATTTATTTACAATATAAATGTGTGAATTTCAATCAATAATTAATTAATAAATTCAATATAATATTTTTTCTTTATTTTACATTGTAGAATTTCGGAAATTTTGCCATCAACTGCCAAGAAGAGTCAAAAACTTCAACCAACAACTTCCTCTTCAAGATCACCAGATCCGGAAATTGATTATTTTGATTTTCCAAACTCTAAATGGAGTTACATATAATGAAATTAATGAATTTGTCAATATAAATATAATCGTCTGCGTATCTTTCAATTATTTCTCGAATACTGTAGAATAAAAATTACCTGATTTTTATTTCATATGAATTGATATCAAAGTTTTAACAGATATGCGCAAAACTCATTGTCGAAAAAATAAAAAATCATTATACATATTTCCTTTCCACAGAAATAGAGATCTACAGTATTTCGATTTACTTCTTTTTTTTATTTGTTTGTTTATTTCTGCATGAAATTAGCTCTACAAAACATAAATGATCATTCAATATAATAATATGTGGTGTAAAATTGAACGATACACAGTAAGCCATAAGTGATTGTCAAACTTTATTTCATTTTGTTCAATTGATGATTCCGAGGGGTAATAAAAAAATAAAACACATGAGATTGCAACCAGGAAAAATGAAATGTTTTTTTTTTTTCATCATCTCAATGTGATATCATTGCAAACTTTTCGCTGAAAAGTAATTTCAAACTCGTTCCATTAAAGTTCCCAAGTTATTTTACGTCAGTAAAGTGTAAGTTTGAAAATCTGCAATTCAAATAATAGTATTTGTTTTTGTATGAGGCTATTTACATGACGTTTATATTTATAATAAAAAAAAAAAAAAAATTGTTAATTAATTCTTCAAAGACGGTAATTTTGAATACATTTGAAAACTGCATTTTTCTATAATCATCAGTCATTAATAACTTATTTCTAATAAATATATCATACATAATATCATCCTTGAAGGACTTTATATTTTTAGTTACATTTATTGATATTAATTTGTGTTATAAATAATTAATAATTACTATTTCAATATCTAAAATCATACGTAATGATAGAACTGAAATGAAATTTTCATTGAAACATTTGAATTTATCATTTCGCTAAGAATACTACATTAATCAAAAACTTTTAATAAGAATCTATCTTGCAATCGTAACAAGTTAATCGTGTAATATTTTTATTTAATACGCATCCATTTACTTACATATATATGTATATGTGATAAATAATTTTAGAGTAAACAGATGCGACTTTCAGACGCTTATGAATTATTCATAATAATATTTTTCTGTTTCATTAGAATATTTAAAATAGAATTAACAATGGTGAATATTTTGGCACATTGAACATTTATAATATGAATTTGTGTATGAGGTTTTTTTTTCTTATTTTCTTTTTCTTTTTCTGAGAATTTATATATACACATAATACTTTTCCATATTATCAGGAAATATATAAATACTTCATCACTGCCCTCCTTACATAATTGCTCAGATATCATTCATATTTTTTGTACTTGTGTGAGATAATTTTTAATCGTAGAATTTGTTGCGTACAGTATTATATATTGTATAATTTAATTAATAATACAGATTCTGCAACAATATCTAAACATTTAAGTACATGTTCATCACATATACTAATTATAACACTGTCATACTTTATTGAGAACTATTATAGTCATATTGTTATATGTGAACATCAAAATAGAGGAATTTATGTCATTCAGGGCACTTGGAAAGGTGAGTTTGAATATATATTATATGCAAACCATTCATGAAGAATTATATGAAAGATACATTTTTTTTATCATGCCTTCTTATCTTAAACCTTCATATAATGTATATTATTTATTTCATATAATAATATTACCATTATTATATATATATATATATATATATATTTGTCTGTATCATCAGGAAATAAATATATTCCTGTCTTATGAATTAATTATGAAGCTACATGTGACATTAAAAACGTTCATTTAATATTAATATTGATAAATAATTATCTGAGTACATGAGTACATCATCAAAATTTATTTTGTAGATGAATGTAAAATGTTTTAGTCGTATGTTTTTTATATGTATATATAATGAACTGTTGAACACACAATTCGCGTCGAGTCCATCATTTTGCACAAATTTATTCACCATGTAGAATATAGGTGAATATATATGTATGTATATAAGTTATTTTTTCTCATTGTTTTAGAATTGATAAGAGTTATTTTGAGAATATATAACCCATGTCAACATAATTATATTTATATGGAATACCTTTTGATTAGTTAGTCTTGTTTCACAGCAAAATATAAATATAAATATTTGCATACATGTATGCAGTTATATATATGTAGTTGTATCTGTTATTGAACAGTAATGTACGAGCTTCATTCTTTTTTAATATTATTTATATAGTGGCAAGAATAAATTATTGAATAATTATATAAATTAAATTTTCTCTTTAAAATATCGAATGTGAATTTTGAAATTGATGTACTCTCAGCAATACAATCTTACGACAGAAATTCCATCAATGTATATATTGCTTTTTTTTTTTTTTTTTTTTTTTCAATTAATCAAGTTTTTGTTCATTTAGTGTTTATACGTAAGGATTGTCCCGTTGTTTGAAACGACTACTGGTATAATTTCTGCTATAATTGTTAAAATATTGGTGTTTTGGACTCACTGATGGTTGTTTTGTTACACTTGCCATGGCACAACCCATTATCAATTCTAAAAAACGACATATTGTTTGATAAATAAACCATGGCCACGGTTTTGGAAATTCTATATTTTCCATTTTATCTTCATTATTTTTATACTTTATAGTTTCACCCAAAAGTCCTGAAAAAAAAAAATATAAATACTATATTGAATTATTTAAAGACATATTTTTATTTGAGAGTACCAATAGATAATTATTAGTAGAGTTAAATTTTTTAAAATTAAGTTTATAGATAATAGTTAAATGTATGTACCATATGGTCCGAATATTCTGGAGATATCGGCGATACACAAAATTATACCGAGTATAGCAGTGGCGTATGTTACATTGAGAACTCCTTGAATTTGTGATTTTCGATTTGTTGCAATATTAGTTTCAGGTAAATGTAGTGGAATATCAGATTTTGCACGATTTACATATGCAATGTGATTCAGAATAGCGTGCAGTGTAAAATCCGGGTTCTAAAAAATATAAAATAAAAAAATTATACATACATTAATGCATAATATAAAATAGAATAATGATGAAGAATTAATAAAACAATACAAAAATATAATTATATATTTTATGAATAAATACCGCAACTCTGTTGTCGGAATTAGAACTTTCAGGTAATAAATTACTGACCGCAGTTACATCATCATCGTTCTTGAAGTTATCAACATTTTTCCAAGACAAACTCTTTTTTCGTCCCTTCGAATCTTCAATCTTCGACTTTGATCTATCATTATTCATCAATGCACATTTTTCATTACAATCAAGTTGATCTGAATCAGATTCAAATTTTTCAGCAACAGTCATTTTTGAAAGATCAGTATGAAAGTGTGTTGGACTTTTATCCAATGTTTTAATGCTGACATCACTACTGCGACGACTTATTACCAGAGGACGAATGTTTGATAAATCAGAATTACGTCTGTATGAAGTGTCAGAATTGCGTCGTGATTCAGTCACTTTTACTGCTGCCAGTCCACCAAGATCTGAATTTCGTCGTGAACCTGAACAATATAACATTAATAAATAATAATAAAAATACAAATAAACATTGAAAATAATAATAATAATAAATCCAACATTTATGTTTCTTACCACCAGGACTAACATCTAAAACTTTTGAAAGTCTTGGATTGTCATCAAGTGGCAACATTCTTTTGGGTGTACGATTACCAAAATCTGAATTTCTTCGTAATTTTGTAGCAAACTGTGAGCCACGATTTTTTTCATGTGAAAAATCTGAACATCTTCTAATATCTTTATTACTGCCACAGGGCGTAATCATTTCTGAATTCCTCCTTGTTATATCTCTTTCAGATTTTTTTGAATTCTCCAAAACTGATGATTGAATGTTATCGGTTGTCGGTGTTGAACCATCATCATTGATAAATTTCACACTACATGCAGAACTTCTTCGTGATCCAGTTGATACATCACTATCACGACGACTACTTACTATTGAGCTTCGTCGACTTGGACAAGACACGGTAATAATTGGAAGATTAATAGCTGATGGAGTTGGTGTTGGTGGTCTAACATAAACTTCTGGGACAGTTGAAATGGGTTCATCTTGCTCAATAATGTCACTGCTCCTCATTGATTTTGTTTTAGAATTACATTGATTATCATTGTTTGATGGTAGTCGCTCTAAAAAATTATAAATAATATATATTTTTAAAAAATTTGTTAAAATGGATTTATTATTAATATATTTACCTGTTTTATGTGCTCCATCTCCATTAACACTGGCTGTTTGGTCATTGTTTTCTGCAGGTACTTTATAATTTTGACTGAGTAATGTCGGCACGAGAGCGGCTGCGACGGAAGTTGCCAAATTATTATAAGGCGCAAGAATTGCCAATTGCATAATACCTAAATTATCATAAACAATTTAAATAATGAAATATTATAAAATATATATTTATATTATAAAATAATTTTAGTATTTTGATGTAGTATACCTTTGTGATTAGTTAATGAATTGTCCCGCAACAAAACATTATTTGGTAATGTTCTTAATAAATTCATGATTTTATAACCAGCGTGAAGGAATATTAGATAAAGAAAAATACTCCACGCAAGAAATATTATTTGCACAACATATTTGAAAATAAAATGATTATGAAGTGCTAATGCAACGTCACTTGCAATAACACATGAAAAATATGATGTAATAATAAGACTGAGGCTCGATTCTTCCTGTAATTTATCTGGTCCAAATTTAAGCTGAAATCAAAAAATAAAAATAATAATTTATTATATGAAATAAATTCAACTTGGAAAATCAAAACTTTGATATATTTCATTTCAAATTATGCTATTATAACGTTTGCTAATTTATTTATTATATGTAGAAATATTTAAACCTGAGTGAGCTGAAGAAAAGCTAACTGAATAAAGCAGAAGGCCGAGGTGACACATGGGAAACCAATATCCCACATGAGGGAACCAATTATTTTTGGCA
>JAQQBR010001832.1:3529076-3559088 GCA_030347285.1 Microctonus hyperodae
AAAGATATGAAACATTTTTACGTATGAAAAAATCGTTTTTATTAATGGAAAAATATATTAGTGAAATTGTTTGACAAAAAAAAAAATAATAAATATGTATAAAACATTTGAAAATTGTAATCTTTATTTTTTCAAATCATCAATAACGAGTTTATTATTAAACTCTCATCATCATAAAATTCTTAGGACAATTTGCAAACTTTTTCATTGAATTTTTTTTTCTTTCATATAAAATGTTGATTGGAATATAGTTTATTGTGATAAATACAATAATCAGAGCTCGATGTATTCTGTATCACACGTTTTAAAAATGAAATAAATAAAAAGAAACCATGAATGAATAACAAATTTACTGTATAGTACTACGTCGCAATGTTCTATAATAAAAACCAATGTTGAGTTAATGAAAAATATAACTTTTTCAACTATTTAATAATTTAATAAATTCTCGAATAATTATCACTACTTTGCGTATAAAATGTAAAAAGTATTTTTGAATCAATTATAATCTAACATTTACACGGAGAAAAATTAAATTAACGTTACTTATAAAAAATTATATCATAGAACTATAAATTAAATTTTATTTTTAAATAATAATTTTCACGTTTTAATTTGTGGCTGTTTTTGTGGAATATATAGAAAATATTTATACTTTACAATCTCTCTACATTTTTTACAATTATACAAAAAAGTACAATGAATTTTCCCGAATTGAGAATTCTATCTATATTATTATTAAATTATACACACTGGTTTTTAATAAATATCATTCTCGCTTCCAACTTCACTTTTACATATAATGAAAGAAAAATATTATATCTAGTGATCGATATAACAGGAAGAATATAAAATGTATGTTGACAAAGCATATGGACTCAGAAAAAATAAAAAAAAAATAATCGCTAAATTGTCAATCAATTCCCATTGAAAATGCCATTATGCAATATTGTATATCTTTTTTTTTCATTCAGTACTAAAATATAGAAATACGAAAATTAAAAAAAATATATATTTCGTCTTTGGTGCCGTATTTTGCACAATATTGACAGTATAGACAATTTTTAAAATGGAAACTACAAACGAAATATATTTGGAATTGAGATAATAAAACATAAAAATTATTATAAGGGATATAAAATTCATCTTCGAGATTTTCTTCTTCTTGTTGATCTTTTAGGTCTCCGACTTTTTGATCTTGTCAATAATAACCAAGGTAAAGAAAATTCACTGAAAATAATTGATCATTATTATAATTATTTTTCTTATTTCAAAATAACATATTATCAAAATATTGTTCTCAGGTATGTTACCTTGGAGTAAAACTGGGTATTGGTGCACCAAATGCTGAAACAGGTAATTGTGAGTCAACCTGAAGATTTTGTATTTGCTCAATTTCTGGCCACAATGTCGTTATAATTTCCTCTTCAGCAAACGATGGACATGGTCCAGTATGATTTGTATTATAACACGTAGCATGATGATTCTGACGATCTTGTCTTTGTTTCAATTTTTCAATATGTCTTTGTTCCCTATAAAATATAAAAATTATATATAAAATAACAATAGTTTTATATAAATACTGCATGAAATATTAAATGAAAATTGTTTCCTAACCTTATTCTCTGTACGTCCCATCGTTTTCTTCTCCTTTCGTCATTTTCAAGTTTCAAGTGTCGTTTATTAAATATTTCATCATCTAAATTTTCCGTACCCTCCATTGTATAACAACTGGTATAAATTCGTATTCTCCAACTTGGTACTTCCAAATTTGTTGATGTTTCTTCGTCCTCTTGCTTTTGGGACTTAATATTTAATGGAATATAATTTGGATCACCTAATGTCGTGTAATAATGCACCTCCGTTGTGAGAAATGATTCCTTTTTAACAATTGATTTGCCTTTTTTATCAATTTTTCTTGTTAAATCATGATTGGAACCTTTATTATCAGCAATTGTCGATGATGTATCATTACTAATAGTAGAAGAACATGATACACCTCGTTTTCTTTTACCACCATTTCCACTATTTAATGGTGTTGGATCTGATCTTCTCTTTCTCTTAACATCCCATTCAACTCTTCCATCATCATTCACCTCTTGTTGTTTAGGCTCATGTTTATTTTGACTATCACTTATATGCTCTTGCTTCACTGTTGTAATACCACCACTTGTATTTAGTCGTATCTTAAATGTTTCATTGTATGGTGGAGTATTACACTCGGACGAGACACTTTTATGATTATCACTAATTGTTAATGGAACGTTGACTGAGTGTAAATTTGGCGGGGAACATGGACCAGTATGATCGGATGCTGCTGAATTTTCAGTACTTTCAGAACGTAATTTTTGTAAATTGACTCGTCTGTCCATACGTTCCAATCGCAATTTTAGCTGTAACAATTTAATGCCCTTATAATACATATTTGTTACAGATTTATAAAAACGTTGTGACCACGTTGCGTCCATTAATGCACCAAGCAAATACGACAAATTTTTGACAGTACCGGCAATTCTTTGAAAAATATTTAACGCGCGCCATACACAATGAACTTGCATATCGGCATATGACACAAACTAAAATGACCTACCGGTAAAATCATTTTCCACTGTATCAACGGTGAAATTTAAAAATTAATGCAAGTGGGAGCGCTAATGTGAAAATGCAAATAGCTGTAATATTATCATATACCAGCATGCAAATTATATTTAATATATACTATGCATACTTCATTTCATTGATATTATCATTCATTTGTATAACGCAATTGTTATTAGAATTTCAATAATAAATCTATAGTATAAATCCACATCTTTTAAAGATAAAAATGGCAACAAGCAAATAAATAATTGAGAGCTTTATGGTAAACTCATAGAAACTAAATAATTATGAAGGTAAAGTAACTAATATGGTGCTGATTAAGCTAAATCACTAACAATTAATATGTACATACTAATTATTCTATACGCATATCCGTATTTCACTATACAAGCTCTATCAAAAATTTCAAATTAAAAATAATGCTAAATAAAAATCATGAACAAATGAATTTTTCTCTCAACACTAAGAAATAATATTTAAAATCATATGGTATGACGTATTTTTGTTTCTTTAAAATATCTACATAAATATATATGTCTATGAGGGTGACGATTTTCGTGATAAAAATATCTACCGTCTCATTTTCCTGCCTTAGGGCAGCAAGTAGTTTATCCTTAGTGACGATTTGCTCCGATTGTTGTTGTATTAAATCGAGATGGAGTAACAATAACTCCTTAAGGTGCTTGACCTCAGCGAGGTCATTGAGACGTGCTTCATTACCTCTCAATGGACTGACACCAAGGGCGGATGTCGCGGTAGCCGCGGTGGCCGGGGTGCCACTGTCGGTCATGCTAGCGTACATGTGATCAAAGTCACACGGAAATGTGAGGATATTTGCTGGCGCTGATTTACTCTCGTCGTTTTCAGTCGCGTGGCAACTCGTGAATTCGGTATGAGCACTATTGGTCGCCGACGACGACGACAAATGCTCGTTCATCGCCGCTACCATGTTGTATGCGGCCGCTGCCGCACTTATGTTGTTTGTTACGACAACTGGTGCCTTCAACAATGTAGATGAAGAAGAACAAGAAGTCGACGACGACGACGAGGACGACGATACTACTGCTGCTGTTACTCCAGCTACTGCTGTTGCTGATGAAGAGGAGGAGGATGATGAAGATTTTGATGATGACGAGGAAGAGGATGAGGAAGACGAAGAGGAAGATGACGACGACGACGAAGAGGATGTGCAAACTGGTGGATAATCTATAGATGATATAACCTCTAAAATATTTGTTGACGATGTACTAATTATTTGTTGATGATTACCACTTTCTAGTTCATTTAATTCTTGATAGCTTACATCAACAGTGATTATATTATTGCTATCACCATTCATGAGTGGTGGCGGCGAGATATTTGACATGATCCCACCGTGGTTGACGGTACCGAGGTCATTTGTGGCCGCGGCGCGGTGCTCAACACACGCGCCTCCTTTACGCACATTAAGTCATCCACTTCCACCACCCTCGCAATATATTGATGCTGTCGTTTCTCCTCACATAAACCACCCTTTCCACTTTTTTTCTTTTATAACCTCCAATATTCCCCTTTATCACCCTACTTTATTTCGCACCTTTAAGATTTTTCAGCCTATTCTATTTTCTTTTCCATTTTGTTTTTATTTATTTATATTTTACTTCACTATTAATTCGTTTATGTACTCTTTTATACACGTTTTTTTTTTGTTTCTTTTTTAATCTCTCTCTCCCTCTATTCCTGTAACGCGCGCGTCATCATCGCTACTTGCCCTGTTCCCCTCGCACTCCTTTTTCCCCGTTCCAAATCCGCCCCGCGAACCCCCTGCGTCATCAACGCACAATTTCTATATATGTTCAGCACTTTAATCTTATTCACTTTTATCGTTACTCTAGAACAATTTTCATTTTTATTTAATTGTACTGTGTCGTTGACAATTATTATTTTTAAGATAATTATTTATGGATCCGGCACGGAGTGTTTGTACTAACGCTTACGACACAAAACCTGACGCAGCCTGACGGCTCATTTCTCTCTACATAATCATATACCTTACATATATATAAATCGCTATTCACACTGCTGTTCCTCGGCGTTCCGCAGACTGTCGCGCCACCACACTTTAATATTAGGTATGTATATTTGTCTCGCTTTCTCACGCTCATCAAGAATAAGTCTTTATTCTTCTTCATCCTCACGTTCCTTATATCTCGCAACAGAGAATGCCGCGTTGTTGCCGCTTGTCATTTATAATACGCATTATAGTCTGATTTCCCGCCATTTTGGACCACATGATGTAAATACAGTCGAGAAAAAAGATATATGGATGATGTCATGAACTATCAGAGTTTAGAGAGAAATGTTATTGCTTCTGTATACCTAACATATACATACTGTACTATTTTATATTTATGAATATATAATGAAAAAATTATAATAAATATATTCATTATTAGAAAAAAAATGAATTATTTCGTATACGTAATTTATGCTTTTATTCAGAAATTAAAAATGAGCCGGGACTCAAGATTTGGAATTGACCTCAGAGTCGAACAGGATTTGAATACTTCTTATTCGAGCAGCGATTGGTCTATTTTAGATAATATACCAGAAATAACCAATCAAATGAGGGCGAGAGTAATTAATTACTCTATGTTATTATTTAATATCATGGATAACACAAATGTGAAGGGAAATTTTTATTATTTATAAAACAGTAATTATTATATTTATTCAAAGACGTCATTTCCCATAAATTAACAATATACTTATAAATAATTTCTTATATTTAAGAAATGTTATTGAATATTAAACAATTCAACACAACCATAAGGATTTGAAAATTTGATAAACTCAAAATAATTATTTTTCTCAAGCTCTTTCTTAAATAATACAATAAGTCTTTCATTCTATAACACTTTTTCTAGTGTTTCTTATTAATGTGATGGAAATATTTAGATTCAAAATTCTATAATTAAATATTTGGTATGAAAGTAAAATACGTACGATGGAAAAATTTTTTTCTTTTTAATAACTTGAAAAGTACTACTTTATATTAAAGAATTGATGTTAATGTTATGTAGATTTTAGTAGTAATCTTTTAGTTTTGATAGCTTCCTTAAGATCATGTAAAACTGAAAGAGTTTCTTTAGAAATTATATATTCGTCCAGGTATGCGATGATATTATTGAGGCTCTTTTGAGCCTCATAAGTTGTCACCTTTCGACTTTTGATTAGTGGAGGTCTATCATCATTTGAACGATCAGTATCACGAATTATATCGATAATTTCTTCATCGTTCAGACAGTCTTCAAGTAGAATCTCATTTGAAGAGTGGAACCATGTGCTAACATCATCGAGTTCAACTTTATCATTATAATTGTCATCATGCTGAATAATTTCACAAAATTCTTTTAATAATTGTGGGAGCGGGTCTATTGGGTCTTCAAGTTGTTCAATAATATAACTTTGTTCATTATCAATATTATTTGATAATGGCAACAACTAAAATAAAAATAAAATTTTATTTGTAAGCCAAAGAGAAGTCATGAGATTCAATTTTTTCGATATGTATAAAAAAAACCTACCGATTTCCACGAATCTCTTATTGTTTTCCTAGTGATATTTTCCCATGCGAGCGCAATCCAGAAAATCACGTCTTTTATCGTAATTTTCTGCAAGCTCTGGGTCAAAGTTTCTCCACAGTTCACATTATCAATGATGTATCTCATTAAACTTTGCCGGTAAAACATTTTTAAATTTTGTAGACAACCCTGCTCCATGGGTTGAATAAGAGATGTTGTATTAGACGGAAAGAACTCAATGAAGATATTTTCGTTAGACAAACCAGTTGGATGAGCTGGACAATTATCTATAAAGAGAATTGCTTTATTTGGAAGGCCTTCGGATATCAAAAACTCCGTTACTTTCGGCACAAATTCAGTTTCAAACCATTCTTCAAACAAAGATGAATTCATCCAAGCTGAATTTTGATTCTTATAATACACAGGAAGTAATCGTAAATCTTTTATTGCTCGTGGTCTTGCATATTTGCCTATTACAACTAGAGGAAATTTAAGAGTACCGGACGCATTGCTGCAGGCCATGACTGTTACTTTTTCATTTCTTCCCTTGACACCACATGTTTCTAGATCATTTTCTGACAAAACATTGGTTTTTGGCATCATTTTATAATTAAGCCTCGTCTCATCACAATTAAAAATCTGGTCAGGTGTTAACTCTTCCATTTCTATATAATTTTTAAAATGAATTTTGTACATCTCAGCTGCAACTGTATCAGCTGATAGTTTTTCGTTGCTTATTGATAAACCACAAATGTTGTAACGCTTCTGCCATTTATGGAGCCATCCATTACTAGCTTCAAATTTTTTGCTTCCACCAAATATCGTATGGAAAAATTTAGCCTGTAATTGAATAGTTGTCCCTTGTATAGGAACACCAGCAGCACGTTGTTCAGTAAACCATAACCATGTGGCTTTATCTACAAGACTGTTATCCGTATATCGCATACGTTTCCTCTCTATGACTTCATCATTGTGCTGTTCTTCCCATTGCATTAACTTATTTTCATTTTTTACCCAATTTTTCACTGTTCTGGGTGTTACTTTCAATTTATTTGCAACCTCAATCATAGGTGTTCCAATTTTCAATTCGTGTAAGGCATGCAATTTCACACTTAATAATTGCGTGCCATGCTTTCTCTTTTTCGTATTAACATTATTATTCAATGCCATAATGTTTAAAATATTTTTATATCAGCAAATTAACACCTAAAACCATTGTAAGAATAAAATTTCATACATAACCTATAATCTCAATCAGTATGAACTAATTAATAACTTTACAGAGAAGTTTTTCATGAAAAATTAAATTTCAATAATCACAGGACTTAAATAATATGCATAAAATTTTCGTAATACATAATAAAAACTCATTATTTTTTCTTTTCAAAATTTACTGAATTGTTTTCATTACTGTTTACATCTTTCTCATATTTCCGAATCGCCATCTGTATTTCTCATCTGGCAACTCTTACTATAGGTATTCAGTGACCTCTATAGTACATTTCTCTACACTATAAGAGTATGTATAGAACTACATAAAGTGTAGTGCACACAGAGCGCATATTAACAAATGGACCAATCAGACATTTTTATTTTCATTTTTCCATCCTCTCTCTTCTTGCTCGATGGACTCTGATTGGTCCATATCATTATGCGCCATGTGATACGCGTTCTTAGCAAAAAGCTGTGTTTGACTTTCGATCATCACAACATAATAATGGCTAAATAACATTCGGTTGACGAATTGTCAAGCCATTAAATGGGAAAAATAAATAAATAAATAAATAATGACTTTGAATGTTACTGCATTGTTATTCACCGCCACTATCACCATGTAAAATAGTTATCAATTATGAGCGATCGTAATGACATATATATTAAATGCATTTATGTACGTTTGTTGTATGTAATGTAATTGTGGAAAATTATAAACCACAAATTTTGACTGATATTATTATATTTGAAATTTAACGTATTAAAAGTTCACAATGATTGAAATGGAAGTTGACAAATCGTCGAAAAATGGGTAAAAAATTATTATTCAATTAATTTATTAATTATATTTATTTATTAAGATCCATGAAAGATTGTTTCTGTTTATTAAAAACCCAATTAATTCATATTATTTCTCATTACCCTCATTATTTTTAATGCAAAATTTTCAATAGGATTTTTTGAGCAATAATATAATTTACCGTTGAATGTACAAATTATAATTCAATTCAATAAGATTATATATTTTAACGAGCAAATTTTTTTTCATCTGAAAATATACAATATTTTTTTATATGTTATTGATTTATAGTATCGAAGAGAAGAAGGAAATTATTGAAAAGTATGACGGCCTGGTTGAGAGTCTTCAGCAAGAATTAACGGAATGTAAAGTAAGTGTGGACCAATGGACAATTCATCTATAACAGGAACAAAAAATAAATATAATTATGTTTCAGGTTGAACAAGCACGGATTCGTGAACAAATTAATGATGTTATATGTGAAAATAAAAATACATTGAATATGGCACGCGAGAGTTTTCATTGTGTTAATAATGATAAATTTCATGGAACTATGGAAAATAATGAGTGCATAGAAAATTTACAGAAGCAAATCCAATTACTTCAATTGGAAAAAGATAATATGTTTGAATTGTGGCAAATGTCATTAAAGGCCGTGGATACACTTGAACAAGAACTCATGAAAACGCATAAAGATGAAAAAATAACAAAATATTACGAGGAACAAGTGAATAATATAAAGGAAACTTATGCAACAGCAATAACGGCTTTGGAAACGAAACTAATACAAGTAAAGGAAAATTTTACAAAGCAACAGACGTTGTGGCATTCAACAAGGGAACAAATAGATAAATTGACGAGAGAAAAGACAGAACTAGAGGGAAAATTAATAAATATACAAAATAATTTATCATTTAATGAAAATTCTAATCGCACAATAATTGAACAATTAAAGTCCGATCTTGACACAGCTAAACAAAAACTTGAAATATTGAATGCATCAAAAGTAAAACTAGAAAATGAATTGACGGAAGCGCAATATTTCACAACAAGAGTTATTGCAAAAGATAAGGAATCAAAAGAGAAGGTGGCTGAGGCTATTGAATTAGTCGAAACAGCAGTCAGAGAAAAAGAAATAATTTTACAACGCGAAGCAATGGTTATTGATGAAAAAACAAAATTAGAAGCACGATTAGCTAATTTATCAGATGAATTTATGAAGCGGCTCGATCTAGAATTAACTGAATCGAAAGAAAATTTTGAGAAAGATACGAAGAAATATATTACACAAATTAAAGAATTGAAAGCTGAATTACGTATTAAGACTACAAAACTAGATCAAATCCAATGTGAATATCGTTTAGTTGAAAAAGATCTGGAAAAAATGAGGCATGATTCCGAACATTATCTTACTCTGTCTAACTCAAAACTTATTGAACTTGAACAAAAATTTAAAGATTCGCAGATTAAATTAGAAAATTGTGAGGAATCGTTGCGACAAAAATTTAATGATAAAATAAATAAATCCGAAAATCGAATAGTAGAACTTGAAGAGAAACTTACAAATACTAATGATCGTTTACGTCGACTTCATATTACCAATGCAAAAGATGTAGATGAACAATTAAAAGAATCAGATGACAGAATGAAACAAATAATCGAGAAATGTTCAAGTCTCGAGAAACGTCTTAGTCGTGCTCTTAATGAACGCGAAGACATAAATAGTGAATTGCGATCTCTACAGTTAATTCACAATCGTGAAATAACTCGAAGAGAAAATGAGCGGAGTATACTAGAAAATCGAATACGAGAATTACAAGATAGTATAAGACAAGCCAATGATCTTGTTGACAAATCAGTCATTAAAACAAATATGTTTGAAAAGCGAATCGAATTACTGGAAAAAGAACTTGAGCGCAAAAATCAAATAATGTAAGATTATTTATTATTACTTTTGTTTTTTTCTTTATTCGGCATTTAAATATTATAACATTATTCAATTACTAATGTTTTGAATAATATTTAGGGGAGATAAAGTAGAAACGAATATCATCAAATGTGTCGATGTTGAAGAATCGATACAATCGACAGTGACACAACAAAAATACGAGAAAAAAATTTCCGAACTAACTAGATATGTAAAAATACATCAAAAATTATCTACTAAGTAAATATCATTCATTAAAAATCGTAAATCTAATTTGTATTAACATAAATATAATTATATAATTATTGTTTAGATGGAAAGAAGAAGCACAATTATTAGCTTCAAAATTTCACGATCGATATAAAGAACTGCGTTCAAAAATGAATTTACTAAAGAGAGAAAATGAAATGTTGAATAATGAATTAATATCTAGGAGACAGCAGGCTGTTTTGCATCATGCAGAATCTAAAGAACGGTTTGAATATTTTTTATAACTTACTGCAATTATATTTTTTATTACCAATTTGATTTGAATAACTTCTATATGATTTTGTTTTGTTTTAGATATGATCATGGTGATAGTGCAAGGTGACAAAACCAAAATATTTATTTAAATCTAGTTGGAAATTCTATGAATGTAGAATCTGTAAATAAATCATTAAAAAATGATAGTAATAAAATCGAGGAATATGAAGAGATAAAATAAGCGTTTTGATTATTAAATCTCACCGAAATACTGGCACATGAATAAATTAAGATTGAGCGTCAATACAAGCAGTGAATAAACTTGGAAACCAATAGAGTACTTCATCATTTCCCTGATCATCCAACCATGTTAAGCCCATTTTAATCAGATGATCAAGTGCTTTTTGTGATCTATCACGATCCCATTTTAATTCATTTTGTAACATAGAGATTGAAGTATAGGCATTGCCTGAATTACTGGCTTGTTGTAAAACAGCTGTATGATCCATGCTAAGTTCACCTGGTACCGATTGAACTAAATATTTTCCGCCTCCAATTGGTACGACACTAAAACCATTACCGAATATTTGTAATTTCTTTGCAGCTGCTAATAGATCTTCATTAGTAATTTCTTGATGTTCTTTTCTTCGTCCTCTCGCTTGAATTAAACGTTCACGAAGTTCGTCCAAAGATATGAGACCGCCATTTTTGTAATTTGTTGATAAACACACTTCGACTATTTGAACTGCCAGCTCGTAATAAAAATCTCCAATACCTAAAACTGACCAAAACCCTTTTCCAGATGCCAATGGATCTACACCAATTGATGCACACATTGTTGTAAATTGACGACGAAATTGCGCATTTTTTTTAATTTCACTTTTATGCTTTGTAGCAAATTCTTCGAGGTTTGTACGAAAAATTTCCATTTGTTTTGTCATTTGTTCAAATTGATTCTCATTAATTTCTGTACCTTTATCTTTATATCTTTCCTGCTCAAGTTTTTGTTTATGAATTGCTCCAATTCCTGGTTTTCGTCTCATATTGCTACAAAAACAATTAATTACGTACAGTTTTCAATACTTAGCAATTTATTTGTTTATACACAATCAATCGAATAAATAATCGTTTTATATGAATAATTTATATCTCTATCGGCATTAATAGTGTTACCTTTGGTATCTGCAATAGACAAATCAAAAATACAATAGAAATGTTAATGTAAATTGTGTACAGAAATTTTTAGGAATTTTCAAATCCTCGTCCTCCTAACCAACAAAGTATACTGTTGGATAATTTATAGTCCACAAACAACAGACGTGGAACTTGGAAGTGCAATACAATATTCTCATCCCAAAGTAATTTATCTCATCACACAAACGTGATTGGCTATAGCAGGTGGATCTAAATATGTGAATATATATTTAAAAATGATTTTTCACACATGACAACTCATTAATTAAAGTCACACATATATGTGCCGCCACCCAAAACTGAATGATAAGGTGACAAAAATGAAATTGTTATTACCGACAGAAATAGGAATCAACATAATCTCTCATAGATCACTATTTAAATAAAAAATATGATCCTATTTTCTGAGTAGATGAAATAAAATTTCTAGGAAAGATAAAAAATTTTAAACATTGAAAACAACAAATTTCACATTTTTGGAAATTCTTGAAAACATTTTGTAGATTATATACAATCGTGGATAGTGGAATAAATAGAAAATATACATAATTTTTTTAGTACATGAAATTCTAAATCAAATTTATTTATTTCATTTCGTCATTGTAATAATGATATATATTTACAATTAATGAGGATCCTGAGTAGGCTAGAATTATATAAAACTCAAAGTTTCAAAGCTAATTTTAATCTAATATTGAATATATTATAAAATTATACGGTTTCTAGTAACAGCCATATTTATAAATTCATTATTCTCATTTCTTATCAAATTTTTTGCAGATGTTAATGACAGTACTGGAGTCATTTGAATCAGACAGCAATTTTCAGATTGATCTTTAAGTGGGGACATTTTTCAATCGTTTCATATTATTACAAGAATATTGTCGAAATATTTTCGTAAAATCTTTTTTCTCCTCTGTGTGTGGCACTCTTTTCATATGAAGTTGTGATGATATTATAGCTTTTGCCATCGGGGTTATTCCCATGGCATTTACAATATTTAATACCATTCGTTTTTGTTGTTTTAGCGTTAGCTGCGTTACAGATACTGATTTCTGTTGCCTTCGCGATTCCCAACGTCGAATATTTTGTTTTAATGCTTTCAATTCTTTCCTTAATAACGTATTTTGTTTCATTAATTTTTCGATTTTCTTATCTTTATTCTGCTCTTTATTCATCATTCGCAATAATTCAATGGTTGTCATCGACGTATTTATGCTTTCGCAATTCTCTTCGGAAATATTTTCCTCCTTCATTCTTTCATCTTCAATTAATTCTGCAGTTGTAGAATATAGTGACGATTTATTAGTGACTAAAGCAAATTCATTATTATTTTTCAATAAATAAAGTTTACAATGGTCTATCGATTTTTTGGATTTGCAATTTGCTTCATTATTATCTTCATGCGTTATTTCATTGTTCAGTCGATTACTTTTATTTTCTTGTATATCATTGATAATCTCGTAATTGATATCATGTTCATCGTAATCATCATCATCAACAAATAGTTTTGGAACGCGTCTTGAAATATTGTTAGAAATGACATCGACATTGTCATTAATCTTTCTATTCATTAAATTATTGTCAATTATTCGGTTACTATCTACTCTTGATTCGTCTATTAAAAGGTTTGGTGGGTAATTAGGTCGTGGTATACTGTTACGTTTCAATGAATATTTTTTATCATCAGTGAAACATGTGAGATCAAAATGATCTGAACAAAGACCGGAGCGTCGAATTGAACTGTCTGCTTTCTTTCGTAATTCTTCATTGCCTGCAAATTCAAAATATTTTATGAAAAATGAATCGCTTCATTTATATTTGCTACCTCAACTATAATATTAATTAAATGTTTGATATGCTGACCACAATTTAGCAACCATTTTTCACGTCTCTCTGGTTCAGTATGGCTCGGAAACAAAAAGAGCTTTCTGCCACCC
Organism: Microctonus hyperodae; assembly: GCA_030347285.1. Classification (NCBI taxonomy): domain Eukaryota; kingdom Metazoa; phylum Arthropoda; class Insecta; order Hymenoptera; family Braconidae; genus Microctonus; species Microctonus hyperodae. The sequence goes on from JAQQBR010001832.1 coordinate 3,542,781, forward strand.
AGTCTGTACTTTCCATTCTTGCATCCTTTATAAGAACATCGATCATAAGAATTTTCGCCAGGAATTTTTTCATCAGTACCATATATAATCCTTGACATTGTTTACGTTTTTAAATATTTATTTATTATTCTGCACGTTACATGAATATAATGAAATCAATTTCATAAATAATATATCAGCAATATTTAATAATTGCTTTAGACATTTGCAACTTCTTTTAAAAAAAATAATAATAAAGATATATATAACACAAGATCTGATTTTGAGGTTAGGATCGACCTTAGGCTATTAATCATACTATGTCATGTGCATTGTCAACATTTTTTATAACGAAATGATAATTTATTTTACATTGAACCTTCGTGAACATGATTGACGGAAAAATAACACGAAACGAAAATTAAAAAAATGCCAGACATGAATTTTGATGATGTTTTGACATTTTACACTCAAATGACTATACTATAGTAAATGCCCACGTGATATTCATAATAACCAATCAGCATCTGAATGCAGTGCTGCGCACGGTCAATAATGGAACTAAATTAGACGTAATATTTTGGAACTCTTTAGAAGGATGTAATTGTTATTCATTTAATACAATAATAGCAAAATAAAATCATCAATTATTGAATTTAAAATAAAAATGTCTAAAATACCGCATCGTGATGTTGGTCCATTGATACAAATATTCCGAAAAGTCGTTCGTGGAGTAAGTCACTAATCTAACCTATATAAATAAAAATTTTTTTAAAGAATAAAAAGCCCATATTTTTTTTTATATTATATAATGATAAATTAATAACAGGAACCATTTAATAAATAATTATATTATGATTTACAGAGAAAATTCGTTCCACATTTACGATTTGCTGACGATCTTGCTGCACGTACTCAACCACCACCGAATATTCCTGGTGGTCCATATCACAAGACAACAAAAATTTATTATCACACTAGAGATGCACGACGTTTAGTCGAACCACCGTTGGTTATAACTACTAATAAACAACTAACTGCAGGGTATTTATTTTGTTTCATTAAGCCAATAATTTTTAATTATAATATATTTTTGAACAATTATTTCAGGTCCGCGATTGCAGCCCCAACAATGAAACCTGTTACTCCAAATCAAGCATACGATCCTCAATTGATTGAAGCGCCAGAGCCAAAGTATCCTGACGAAGTTGGACAGTCAGAAGGGATATAATGATACAATTATATGAGAGTAGTGAATAAATAAAATTATAAATCACATTGTTATCAATTACAGATTGACTTTTTCTTCAACAATAAACAATTTTAATAAATAGTGATATACATGTACATATACATATTGAACAAATTTGAAGTGAATATTTATTGAATTTATACTGAAATTCAATTGACTAAAATATTGCTGTATTTATCAATTATAAACGTTAAACATCAAGTCATGTGTTTTATATAACACTTCCATAAAACGTAAATAATTTTTCACATGTAAATTTAAATTATTCACGTATTTTACCATGATAATTTTAATATTTACAATAATTCTAATGTAAATTATGTTATTCAACAGCCATCAAAATAATTTAAATTAATATGGAATTTGGTTTTGATAAAACTGTATCATATCATAATATTTAGTACGAACATTGCGGAAACTATTGCGTATAACATTTAGCATAAAATTTGCGGCTTCACGATCTGTAGCCGAAGGTGCAAATCGGCTCCGTAACAACTTGATGGTTTGTCCTCGAAAGCAGGGCAATCCAGTGTCCAACATCAGTGAAACAAGAGAAATTATTGCTTCTTGATAGGGTCTGAAAAATAATTTATAAAAGTTCCAGTTTTACTTTTGTTCCAAGTCAATCAATTTGTAGATTGAAAAAAAAATTTATATATTGGAAATAGTTTGAAATTAATACCGTATCGCAAGGAATGCTTGTACGCAAAGATCCATAAACCATTGAAATGATACAGCTTCCATTTTTCCACCCATTACTAGTACCATTTCACCAGTGAGTTTTATATCAGGTTCAAAACCCAAATTACGTCCCGGTGAGCTCTCAAACATAAATCCAAAGTCAATATGAATAATATGACCCTCAGTATCGAGCATAATGTTACCGTTATGTCGATCTTTTATTTGTAAAAGATAAGTAATAACACTGTACGCCGCCATTGATTTAACAAAATTTCGTCGAGCATTTTGAAATTCTTTACTGGTTTCATCACCATGTGTGGCCAAAAAATATTCATATAACCCAAAGTCCGTTTGGCGACCTAATTGATCACGCGATTCGGCATTTGGAACACACTCGATTACTCCACACTATTAACAATAATCAAAGTTTTCATTATATTTAAAGTAATAATAGTTATCAATATTGTTGAGAAGAGTGGAAAGAAAATGAAACTTACACCAGGTGCTGTTGCGACAACTCTATATGGAAACAAAAAAAGATTCAGTCCAACTTTTTGGAATATATTTTTAAATATACTAATGACTTGAAGAGCAAGCATGTCTTGTCTCACATCATCACCAACTTTAAATATTGCCGCTTGCTCAGTCTCCAAACCACCACATTTTGTCTCGACTTTTGCATTTGCTGATACAGCCATTGCAATATTTTCAAGCTCCTTTATTCCATAACGTTGTACCCGAAAACGTGCAAGGAATGGTGCTTTCGCGGCGCTGTTAAACAAAAATATTTCAATAATGAAAATATGTCATGAATATTAATTAAAATAAACAATAAAAAACAAATTGAATAAATTATGTATAACCTTTGCATGGGACGTCCACTTTCATAATCAATGTCAATAACCATAGCTTCAGGATTAGATGGAAGATAGCAACCAGGTTGAACTTTAATTTTACGCAAAGCTCTGAGACACGCTTCTTTTCTTTCTTGACCTTTCGGATATGGTCGAATTTCTCCAGATATATTTGTTATTTTTCCAAAGAAATCAAATTCACGATCATAAAATGCCTTAGCCGGTCCTGATAATGATCCCAAAATTGATTTCACTAATCCCTCAAGAGTATCAAAAATATCTGGATCTTTTATTTGTTTCTCTTCATCCATATACATATTGGTATGTATATTCCATATTAGTTGATGTGCAACTACTTGTGATCTTTTAGAAATGGCTTTAATAAATTCAACTACATAACCCATTGAATCATGACGCACAGCTTGGACCAGTTGTGGAATGTAAAATAATACGGCATCAGCTGGGTAACTACCTAAAACACGTACTGCATATTGTGCTGATATTGGATGAGGTGGAAATTGTCGGGAAAAATATGCAAGTGCTTGAATTGGTGAAACTCGCGCCCATGTGAGCATGTGAACAAGTTCGGGTGCGTCAGCTAATAGTGAATCAGTTGTCACAAGATATTGTAAAGCTTCAGGAACATGAATGACTGGTATTGGTTTAAGTCGTACTAGTCGACACACCTCTTTGACGATTGTATCGGAATTTTTAAGTCGTACTGGCAAATAAACTGCCAATACTGGACTTATATCCCATGCAAGACGTGTATGATCACGCCATTTTTCATTAATTGATTGGGCACGCCATTCAGCAATAGCTTCTTCACCGGATATTACAAGTTCAGGTTTACTACCAGGATTATACCATGCCAATAATAATTCAATTTCCACCGCCAATAATTCCAAAATTAAATGACGTTTTTTAGTATAATCTTTAACAAGTACATTGGTATGCATAATACGTTTACTACGATTACTACGTTTGCTCAATGCATTACTGCTAGCTGATAATGGAACGGTATTGATCCATCCTGTTCCACCCTGTTGTTTCATTAAATCGCGTGGCATTGGCGTTAATGAATTATATGACGATTGTGGTTCAATTGCTACTAAATTTGTTTGTTGCTCAATTGTCATTCCAAAGTCCACTTCACCTGTCATCGTAATATATTTTTTTTCACTGTGCATAACTTGCCAAAAATGTAACAATGTAACAATATCGTCGTGTAATTGATTTTTCTCTTGGGTCGGAGGTTGACGTTCGCGACAAAAATAATCTAAACAATTACAATAAATGCGTTGACGTAGTACATTTTTATTTAATGATTTTGGTAATGTGTCTCCTTGCAATAATATTAATCCACAACAGAGTAAGTTGAAGCGTGCACCAACTGTTTCAACATGTCGATTTAAACTTGGTTCTGTACTCACTGCACCAACAGTCATCGGTAATGAACGATGCAATAACATTGCAATCATTTCAACCGTTTCTTGGCAACTATATTTTGCAGTATCAATGAGTTCACGAATAAATGACACCCAAATTTCATGTGGTTTAACGTATGGTGGATTTGGTTCAAGTTTACATCCTTCATAAACAGCAAGGGGACTCACATCTTCTTTATGCAATGAAAATAAGCCCATTCGCTTGTCCACAGTATATTGCCATGCGGCAAACATTTCTTGAAGAAATCGTAATTTTAAATCTGGTCGTGCTGTCAATATCCATTGCCAACATTCAACAGCTGTTGACATTGCTGAATGTGTGAATAAATCAATTTGTGAGAAAGCGACAGCATGAAGAAGTTTTCGATTCAATCCAGGATTTGATATTAATAATGCTGTGGCACGCCATAATACATCTTGATGAAGATTATTATCACGAGATTTGCATGCGAGATCAACAGCAGAAATTACACGATCAATTACAAAATTTCTTCTCTCTTCAGATGATGTTTCAAAACTCGATGAATCAAAGCATGTCAATGCCATCATACCAGTTACCTCACCGGAATACCGAGAGCGTCTTGACATCTGTGACAACAGCGATGAGTTTGCACCTTTAATGTCACGTTGTTTGTCTAATGCGTTTATGGTTAATTGGTTATTTGCTGATACAGTAAAATCGCATAATTCAAGAACAGAATCCGAGGCTAATGTTATGCCTGCATGCTGACACCTACTCGATGAAGAAAATTCATTAATAAATTCTTGTAAATGTGATTTAATGGTGTGGGGTGCCCATTTCATTGCTTCATGTACGATGCCTTTGCATCTTGAAGCAAAATCATCGCAAATTTTCTCTCTAGCTTCGAGTGAATCCATTAAGTGAATACTATAATCTGTACCAGGAATTATTAATGTTGGTGTTTCTTCATTTGGATCTAATTGCAATGAATATGTTAATACGTGAAAGATATTAAGCATACTCCATAGCACTCGGCGATTCCACAATAAATGTGGAAAAGCATCTACAAGTGCACTTAAATAATTATCAGCAACACGTCTAATATCTTTATGTACATGATTAAAATTTACAAGCAAAAATTGTACATGATTTTCAAGTTCACGTTCACGTCGTTCATCTTTGGGTTTTTGTTGCATAACATTTTTAAATTTAAGAAATACCGAATCACCCACACTACAAATACATTGCCACATGCCACTTTTATCCTTTTGTAAATCCGAATCACTTAAATATTCCATAATAGGCTGTAAACTCGGCTCCGAACTATTCGCAACACGCAATGTTTCCACCCAATATACCGATAACAAATGTGTTATCTGTGCAAACTGCATTTTAGCTACATACGCTGCTATATCACTTGATCTTATGCTCAGTTTTGATATTTGATTTCTCAATTCTTGTAATTCGCTCATTGACACACTCTCATTACGCACCGCTGATGTATATTGGAGCTCTCGCATCTCCAATTTGGCATTTGTCTGTGCAATTAAATACGGTGATTTTACGGCAATTTCTTTAACACCCTCATACCATTCTGTTGGCCATATTCTCGATGATGGCGGTTCAACTGGCACAAATCCAAATACAACACAATAAAGCCAAAAATCTTTGAATAATTTAAGTACACCTTTTTTTGGTTGTCGTATTGGTGGTAATCTACGTAAGAGAATGGCAATTACGGGAATAAGTGCCCCAAGATTACCAGCAACACTCGAGCCTTTTGTCATTGTTGATATTGTTCCTACTGTTGTTGACGTGGTATTATTTCCTGTTTTATCACTTTGTCGTTCTCCCTCAAGACCCATTGAAACAAATAATTTTAATAGACGCAATAAAAGATTATTTAATTCATCATCACCCTGTAAATTAGCTGCAATATTTGCGAATGCATTTGTAACAGCACCAGTAACATGTCCGTATTGTTTACGATCAATATTTGTCCCGTATGCTGGACAACTTGATTCCAGCGCAACGGAGCAAAACATTTGCATTATATCGCTTCTCGCCTCACATTTTGCAATTATCATGCAACCAAGTTGATCAATTATTAAATTATCAAGTGGACTTGGATTACGACAAAAAATCTGTTCAAAAAATGAACTTATAATGCTCGTTGATTTTGGCGTGTCTTTAAATGCAACTGCAACATGCCCAAGCATTATCATTATATTTTCTGCAACAAGATCGTTTGTTAAACGTTCTGTTCCATAATTTTTTTCTAAATGTATTCGCGTTGATGCACTGGTTACTAGTGACGGAACACAATTTGGATAAACTGGTTGTGCTGCCTCTAATGCAATACACAAGTTACCAATAGCTGCATCGCGCAATTTTTCGAATGCCGCTTGGGCTGGCGATAATATTTGTTTCAATTCATCTACATCTTTTCTCTGAGGCGATGCATGAAATTGATTGTATTTAACTAATTTTTCATTAAATTGCCGATGTAATATAACGAGAATAAGTGATGGATTTATCAGAAAGTCACGTAAATTATATGTGGATGTAATGGCAATGTTGGGAAATTTTTGGGCGAGTTTTCCCAATCCTTCAAGACACACCATCAATAATGGCATATGCGCCAACACCAATTTTGGTCCATGATTTGAATTTATTTTTTCGGTTAAACGGCTGCACAAACTATCAGCACCTATTGAAAATAAAAATAAAAACTTTTAATTTATTCACTATTCAGCTTTCATTACGAATACATTTGATATTTTTATTGTGTGAGAATATAAAAAAGCAGATTCCAAATCATCTAAATTATTAATTGATTAATATATCAAGAAATTAATTTCACAAAACAACAGGATAAATTTTATTAATCGCGAATTGTTGTTAATTATTAATTATATTCAGTGTAGTTGGGAATATTTTCAAACGAAATCAAAGAGAAATTCATTTTGATAAAAATATATATCATGCATATTATTGCTTTGAGAATGGGCAATCCGAGATACCCTTGCCGATGAGCATGGAACCGAGATCCGCGTAGAGTGCAGATAAATCATATTCCCCATTTGCTAGAAAATAACACAATTCATATCCATGTTTTTTATAAAATATATAAATAAAACCTTTCTTAATTATCTCAAATGAAACCAGTAGAAAAAATTTTTATTGAATAGTTAATGACAATTAATGCAAATTTGACATCGCCACATGAATATATATTACAAATAAAAATCATTGCGTCAATATTTGTCCTATAATTGTCAGAAAATTTCATATTAGAAATTATAATGTGTAAATGATAATAATCGATAATGATTGTTTATTGGCGATAAAAATTATTTTATTATTAATCTTATATTTAAATTGAGAAATTTAATGTAAATATGCTGTTGAAATTTGAAATCAAAAATGTATGAAATAATTTATTTACCAGTTTCATCTTCGGTTGCCCATACTAACAAATCCACACATGCAGAATTGGCCATGATGTTTACTTTAAATCGATTGACAGTTCTGAAATTTGTATCGAAATCCTCACGTTCACTTGCGTCATGCTGTCGTGGCTGTAATTCTGTTTGACCAGAGTGAAAAAGTCCTTTGACGAATTCTTGAACGTCTCGCGTAAATGGTGGTGGTAAATCTTTTTGATTTTGCAACAATTCACGAAGAAGTGCCACCATAACAAGATTCATTGTCTCACTGAACGATCTATAAGGGAATATTTGTACTTGACCAGAAAAATAGATCTGGAAAAAACAAATTAATAAATTGTGTAAAATTAAATTTTAATACAATGACTTTTCCAATTTAATATTCAATTCACCAACCTGCTGTGCTTCTTCATCAAGGAATGCCAATATATCTTTGGTTAACAATTTCTTTGCTAATGCTAAAACACTTTGAAGATGTATAATACTAAATAGCATTCCAGGACGTTTGTCTGGGTTTTCATTACAACGCATCTGTGGAAATTGATTGAAACTTGAGCCATAACGAGTGAAGAAATAAGTCGAGGGATCGTAAGGTACTGAGATATAAGAACGAGATGATGGTTTGTTGATCATTGAATTTTGATCTTCACCAATGGACAATGATGCTTGAGCACTATCAATTGCTAAATGTGAATTTAAATTGCCACTTAGTGATCGTGGAATAATTGGTCGGAAATTCGAAAAACTTAGATGTCGTTTGCTTGGTGGCGATTCATCAAGTGATACTTTCACTGATAGCTCTGGTTTTGGAAAAATTCGACAAAGTAGAGGTGGATCAATACAAGCAAAACGTCCCATTGATCTTGCTAATCCTAACAATGTTGGGACAAGACATTTGCAAAGCGATACTGTATAAAAGAAAGATAAAATTAATTTTCACAATAATTCTATTTCTTAAATATAAATTGATATTAAATATTTAATTAATTTACATTTAGCTTGCATTCCACGTGTTCCATTTTGTTCTTTGCATCCTCGAATAAGATTGGTCATTACTGATAAAAGTTCCACTTGATTAGTAATGATTTCTTCACATGCTGGTTCGCATCTTGCTGCAACGTCACTCAATAAAGTATTGAGACAAAAACTAAATCGTTCAGCAACGGGTATTCTTTCGCCGAGTGTTATTTTTATTTCATCTAACCAAACGACTTTGGGTAAACCACGTAATAAACGCAGTAAATATGGTAAAATACGATCACGATGTTGAAGCCCAGATTCGAGGAAGTAAATACCAAGGGCAATGGTTGCATCTTGTCCACGTTGATCAATACGAAATACTCCTTGTGCTGATTCTTGTGGACATAGTTTGAATAGACGATTTACCTGAATAATAACAGTGTCAAATGACAAATTAATTATATATTTGACTGTTATTGTCCAGTATTTAAATCGAATGACTTTTCGAAGAAAAAAAACATGCAAGATTCACTACCATATAATTGATACTTGACAGTATTAATAACATATAAAATTGAAGAAAAATGTCCTATGAGAAATATGTATATATTTAATGCAACAAAAATATTCTGACGAGCAAATATAGATTTTAATATATATTATGTATAGATTTTTTGATGAAATAAAATACTTGCTTTTTCCCATGGTGTAGGATTAATTCCTGCTAATGATCTTGCCAAATGTTGTACAGTTTTAGTGAAGAATAATTTTTCGTCGGCAGCCATTGTCAGTTTTATTGCATTAAAAATTTTTTTTACAGTTACTGAGTATTCAAAAACACCTGTATCATTAACTAGAATTCAAATCGATTGCCATTTTTTGTGATGTCACAGACTCAGAAACTCACACAGCAGTCAGACCTTTAATTCCGTCACGTACAAATATATACACTATCTCGGCTGACACATAATCCGAAGATACCCGAAGGCGACCTTCGAACTTTATATAACACTTATGTATATATATATATTCACTGACGACGACGACCTCCTCTCATCATAGCGCGGCAAAATTCATAATTTTAAATTCTGTAGTCCTAATATTTATAATACATTCACTACAATACAATTAATAATTGAAAACCTTTTCCATTAAATAAACAATTCATTACTATTTATAAAATAATACAGAAATAATCACAAGAAAAGAAATTCAACATTTCTATAGACATAAAAATTCATACACATTAAAAGATAACCTAAAAAACAACCACAATACATTCATCCGCCATTTTTGTTAAATTAACCAACTATGATCCACATCATCTACTTAATAAATTGTTTCTGAGTATTCAAAAAATACAATCCCCTTATTATAATTGTTAATAAACATACAAAATCAATTAATTTTTCTATCCATGCAATTCAAATTCAAAAATAATACAGCGCCGCCATCAAATACATTGGTACAAAAAATACATATCGCCTAACTCTGCTGCATATGATATATTACGTACATACATATAATATATACATATATACATTCATGATGTTTCATGGGGATGATAAATGGTCCCCTCTGTCACTTGCAGTCACTCGTTAATGATAGTGTGACTTGTGAATGGTGTGACGTGTGACAACGACATTCATTACGTATATACATGTATAGAAAATGGGAACGGTGGGAGAATAACAGTCGACAGATATCAAGAGAAATGGTTGGAGGATCGTGGTTGTTGTGAAGGTTCACACGGTTCTGACTGTTGGGGGAAGACAAGTAAGTGAGCAAGAAGATTATTGCCATACTGGGTGGGAGAGAGTGGTGACTTAGTGAGAGGAACAATTCTTTAAATTTTTCTACCCCCAACCTCAATCCTCTCTGCCGCACACTTCTGATTTCACACAGTGATTGATCCTCGTGAAACAGGTACAGTGTCCATTGGAGTTCGGACGCTGGATATTGCTGAACACTCTTGAATATATATACATATATATGTGTATACATATATATATATCGTTGGCGTTATTCTCTGAACGCGTGTAGATGTATATTAATTTGTAGTTGTGTAGGTATCTGCCGCGTTTTATAATAGCACAATGTGTTTGGAGTATTTTGATGAATTAATCTGACGATTAATGATAAAAGTGCAATAGATCACAAGTAAATTGTGAGGTTATATAGTATTGCCGTGAAACAATAACAATTGAAGTCATCGGAGCTAGCGAAACGGCATGAATGTTTACAATGCATCATCGGCGGCCACTGCGGTCGTGGCGACCGCCACTGCTGTTGGGGTGCTTGATGGTTCTGATGATTGGATTGAATTTTGTGATAGACACGCCCGTGCTGCAGCATCAGATTTTGCAAAAGCATTTTGTACCTATGTGAGCTTAAATTTGCCGGAAAGTGCCCGAGCAACTCTGTCACATCGCGACTTTCTTCGAAAATTTATTGACACATTTTGTGAACATTTTGAGAACGAGTATTTAAGAAGGAGTGCGAGGTTTGTTCTTTATTACCAGTAGTTATATTTTTTTTTTATATAGTTTATAGTTATTATTTTATTTATTATTGTTTAGTTATGATTTTTATTTTTTTGTTATATTTATTTGATAAATGAAACAATGGGAGTTTGTTTGTTTTGTTTTTAATTTTCTGTCACCCGTTGGCAGAACCCTTTAATTATTTGACATGCTTTTGTTATTTTATATTTGGTTATTTAAATAATTTGTGTAGTTGATATTGATGAATACATGGATATGAATATAAATCGATGATATAATTTCAGGTCACCGTCATTTCACGATACACGCCACGTGGTGTCCAACTCCACTAATCAAAACAATCGAATACCGGTGCGAGCGTCGTCGCATGAAGAATTCAGCGATTATTCAGAGCATGATGGTGAAATTGTATCACCCAAACCTGCACATAAGCCATTTTTTCGACGACTTTCATTTAAAGGCCTGAAAAAAGGCAAAGGTTTATTTCACAGGCATCAAAGTGATGAAGTTGAGCTTTCTCATAGCGAAAGTCGGAAAGAAAAGTACTCGAAATCAAAATTGTCAAAAATAGTTGTTGAATGCAGAAAGGAAGGTATTGTTAATTCATTGATGGGTGAAAATGCCGATGGTACACAAAAATGGGAAAAATCGAGATTGGCATTGATAAAAGCAATCGGTGGTTATATGTTGGAATTTTATTCACCACCGAAAGCAGTAAAACCACGCGATGGTGTTTTTTGTTCGGCAATTGTTGAGGCACGTGAAACGACAGCGCTTGAAATGCCTGATCATGAAAATACATTTGTATTAAAAACACAAAATGCAGAATTTGTGATGGAAGCCCATGATTCAGCTGATATGCGATCATGGTTAGCGACAATAAAATATTGTATGCGTACTGCACATTTGAATTCAATGAATTCAACAAGAAATGATTCAATGACAATGGACGGTGTTGGTCATGGATCATCCAGTGGTCATGACGGTGATAGATTACGAGCTAATTCAGCAAGTAAAAATTCAAGAAGTGGTCATGATCATGCCAATGACGTTGGCAATCCACCAGAATTACCACCCAGACTTCGTATACGAAGCAATAGTAATATTGAATTGTGCTCATCTCAACAAGAAATTGAACAAAGTACGTTTCACATTATTTATTACTTCTATACTGTAGTAAAAAAAAATAGATCTTATTTATGAGTTTATTTTTTTCATTAATTTTCTAGTATTATTTATCTATAATATTTTTATAAATGAATACAATAATACAAAATTAAATTTTAAAATATATTACTTTCCTTATTATACAATTTTTATATTCGTATGAAATATATTTTTATCATAATTTTTTTTAGTGAGTGGAAATGAAGGCGAGCCGGATCTTGCTGTGAGCTTAAGAGAATTCCCATGGTTTCATGGTACACTTCCACGTTCGGATGCAGCTCAACTTGTTTTACATAGTGCAGCAAATGGTCATGGTGTATTTTTAGTGCGACAAAGCGAAACGAGAAAAGGAGAATTCGTTCTCACCTTTAATTTCCAAGGAAGAGCAAAGGTAATTTTACTCTCAATTCTATTGTTTTTTAATTCATTTTTTAATTCCGAATTTCATAACATAATATAATGGATATAATTATTTTTACTGTAGCATCTGAGAATGACGCTTAATGATCAAGGACATTGTCGTGTTCAACATCTATGTTTTCCCGCGATACTTGACATGTTAGATCACTTTCGACAAAATGCAATACCATTGGAATCGGGCGGCACTGCTGATGTGATGTTAACGGAATTCGTCGTGGCTAATCATGCACTTAGATCATCAGCACATCCTGTTACAAGCACAAATTCACAAATGTCACAGGAAAGGAGGCCAGCAGCAGCTCCAGAGCCAAGAGAAGTAAGAGTCAGCAGCGGAAGTCTTACACCTCTCGAGTAAGCGCGAGTGGCCGACTCCCACAGTCACAATCTGATTTGATCTTGCGGACAGTGAGTAGATAACACGCAAAAGCGATGCCCCCCCCCCCTCCCCAAAATAATTTGTTTATTGCTTTCCATATAAAAATTTAAAAAAATTGAATATAATCAAAATCCCTGCCCGCCAATTAAAACGTATTGGAGTAACAGACAATTACATTTGAGTTGACAATGGATGAAAAGGCTCACTTTTAAACAATCATTTAAATTTATATATAGTCATTTAAACACTGGTAATGAAATATCTTTTCGTTAATTAATTGATAAACATTTGTTTAGTTTGAACAATTTTTACGGTGTAGTTTATCTCGGTAATCTTTTTATCGTTAGATATGAAAAATCGCGTCAATTAGTAATGTAGTTTTTGAAATAATAATAATTTTTTTTTTCCACTAAAGAGACATTTTATAAATAAATCCAAATAATTATGAGGGAGAAAAGTTTTTAGACCTATCGTAACTTTCTATAGCTTTCGAAGCAGAAAATTCATTTAATTCTTAATTTAACATATAATCATGTACGTAATATTAATTTGTGTGAGATATTTACTGTACGAATGTTGGAAAACTTTATTTATTTTACATAATGATACGTAGATTCAAACTTATGGAGGATCCGTGAGAACCCGTATTGAATCATTGGAACATATTGAGCAACATAATGGCACTGTAGAACTTGAAGCATCAGCGACGACAAGTGGTAGAGCTGTCCAAAATGCATATAGTTTCCTTTGACGTTGGATCCATCGTACCTTCCCATTGGAATATCGTTTGGTTCGTCCGCCTGATTAAATTTATTTTACTGTGAGTAAACTGTTTCAATAATCAAGTCTTAAGGATTAGAGTAATCAGTTTATTTCACAATTGATTATCTGTCAAGCGCCATTTGTATGGATGTTAATGTAATGTAATGACAACATATGGTGATAATGGCGTGGATAACAAAAAAAGAAATTGGGGGAAAGTTCAAATGTTATTTGCTGTATACGATCAAAAATCTAATCATTGTTAGAATAAGAAAGATAACTGACATATTTTTCCTCCCACAAAATTTTTCGGCCATTTTTCCTTTTTTTATGACTATCGCTAATGTTGAAATCGAATGCGCGATCATCATTACTATTCAGGCCTTGCTTCATTTCAGGCTATTCGTTTTACCTCAGCATTCCAATATTTCATATTATAATGTTGTATATAAACAAAACAACCAATAATAATACTCGGAACATGCAAAAATAGTTATTCAATCAACGTCTCATTCACATATATGAAAATTGCGAAATTGAAATTTCAAGAAGAACGAATAACGATAACTAGTAAGATTATATTATTGATCAGTAAAATAAATTGTATATATAATTATTTGTGTATGTATAAATATTTTTTTTTTTTTATTAATTTTTTTGCGGCAGCTGCGAGAGTATAAAATAAATTTTTTATTGTTTTACGTCATTATTATTAATTATACACTGAATAATCATGCTCCATATTAATTAAGACTGTCTTCTGCTTATAAGTCCAAATATTTTAATTTTTATTTTCATAAAATTCGTACAATCTGATTCTGATCTGACTGATTTATTTTTTTAGATTAGATAAAAAAAAACTTTTATATATTGTCGTAAAATTGATAATAACAATTAAATGCCATTGTATCCATTTTATGTTTATTTATAGGATTGTTTTCAACTGTTTAAATAATTGCGAAATAGTTTTATTTTCAACAAACAAGTAACAATAAGACTGGTAACTTCACAATAATATCCATAATTTGGTTAAAAAAAGAAGAAAAAAATGAAACAAATAAATGTTAATAAATAAAGTGCTCCTTTGTTTCTGTATGTGAATTATAATTTATTTTTCCATAATGAAATCATTATCTTGAATGAATTATATTTGAATTGACTAAATGAATAGCGAAAGTACTTAATTGGATAAAAATATTTATAATATTATGTATAAATTAAAGATATCAACAAAATAATGTTTTTCATTACTATTTGATTTATAAACAACAAATTTAATTTATATCTACATTTAATTTACTCATGTATAAATTATTCAAGGAATTATACTCATGAGCATGGATTAAATTGGATTTCTATTTCATTCATGAAAATATAATTAATTTTCTTATTTTGGATTTGCGACAGAAATAGAATAAATCGTAATTTTCTTGTTAGCTTCACAATTATTTATTTTTAGTAATATTGCATCAAACTTTATTATATTGTTGTGAATAAATAGTTGCTATTTCCTTTTTATTTTTAGTTTATATTTTGATATTTGGTATGAAATTGTTTAAAATATATATCCTCATGATGAAAAATACCTGGATACTAAAATGTATATATTTTTGTGGATTATTTAAAAAATTTTCAAATGATATCAAATTATTATTCTATTGCGTTTTTAAATATTTATAAAACAATATCGAAAATACAGAATCGAATTGGTTCGATATTGATATAATTAATAAATAGAATTTCATATATAAATTGAATTAATTAATTTAATGCTGAGAAAAAAAAATCATTGGAATAATTGCACCCTCACAAATATCAATTTTGATTATTAAAATTTAAAAATACATATTTTATTTGTAATTTTCAAATTCTAAATGGCAAATGTAAACTATTGACTATAAGTATTATTTGCAATAACTTTTTATTTATGAATAGTACGAAAAAATTATTGATAGTTGATAATCTCAACTATCATTGTTAAATACAAATAAATGAAAGAAAAAAATGAATTTGATTACACATGAGCTTTTGAAATATCGTTTATATTTGAATATAATTCATACTTGAATGATTCCATCGTTAAGTGTTCCATAATACTGGCGCATCATCAACAACTGTCCAGTACCTTCTAGTCTAAAAAATTTACTGTAAGATCTTGATAAATTATTTGTGTAATTTTGTTGTTTATTCATCAGTATCAATTATGGGTGATACCTGTAATAAAAATTACTTTCAATTACTTGATTTCAAATATTTTTTTATAAACAAATAATAATATGAAATTTGTTACAGGCATAAAAAATTACCTCTTTACTAATTATATATTGTAAAAAAAAAAAATGTTTGAAAAAATATTATCGTTAAAGTGAAATTTTTTTATCTCTTTTAGAATATATCCATTTATTAATCCAAAAATATTTATTAACACTACACAAATCTGTGTGTCAATGTTTTCATCCCGCATAATATTAATAAAATTTAATTTGCAATGCAC
>JAQQBR010001832.1:3559161-3578975 GCA_030347285.1 Microctonus hyperodae
ACTCAATATAACACATATGTCCTTCTTCTGCTTTCACCATGTATTGGAAACATAAAAGCCCATCTTTATCGGTTTTCAATGATACTTTATTTGCACATAATAATGCTTTTGTAGCTGGCTTGATATGTGAATACTGATAGCAAAAAGTGGCCTCAGCTTTACATTCAAAAGTATCTATCAATTCACTATCATGTGGCAATTCAATTCGACACTCGCCAGCAAGTCCCTCTGTACTTATTCTGAAGTATGGCGCATTTGGAGAAAGCAATAGCTGAAATAAAAATTATTTGTTAAAATTCTAATAATGCTAAATATTTTTCTATGTATTTACAATAATGCAAATTAATAATATAAAGAATTACCTGAATAAATTCAGAAGTAGGATCAAGTTCACTCAAAATATCTTTCAATAATTCTGTGTGTAAAATAACTTTATTCAAAACGCTATCAGATTCTATACGAAAATCCAAAAGTTCATCTGGTTCTTGAGTCTTCAATGAACAGTCAGTTATTACACCGTCTTCCTCAATCCATACAGTTACTGGATACCCAATATCCTTGAAATATATAATATTTCAAGATTAATGTCACTATAAAAATTAATGAAAGATTTGTATGTTGAAATTCCGTAATATTGTGTTCAATTGTTTCATTACTTTGTAGTTGAGTTGAAGACCAACTGATGCAGTTGGAGATGTCATACTGCTCCAAAACATACCAAGACACTCAACAAGTACAGTTAAATTTATTTTAAAAACAACATCTTCAGCGAGATTGAATTCTCGAAAGACATTTATTGGAATATATGCATTTGCTTGAAGACATTTTGAATCTTCAACCGTTACTTTAAGACCATTTTCAGAACAAAAACATGTTGCACACTGCATAAATATGATTAAACAATTAAATAAACGATACTCGAATACATTTGTCAATTAAATTTTACTTGCAAAGAATTTCTTTGATTTTTACCTCTTTAAAATTTATAGATCTCAATAGTTGTACAACTGTTTTAAGATTCTCTAATTTTGCAATAAATTTGTATTCATCCAGTGTGCTCATTTTTAATATAAGAAACTTGATTTGATAATAAATTTTTAAATTGTGTTCTTGTTATGTGTCTATGTTGTATTTTTTCAGAATTAAGACAAAATAACCATGCGGCTAAAATGTGTTTACATGTTAAATCTGACTGATCTCGTAGTACCTGAAATCTGTATAATAATTTTTCCAACATCAATAAAATTATCTGGTCATTTATCCAATTAATTAATCTAATTATTGAGTTGATGATCTTTACCGAAATGCAGCACATGGACAGTAATTTATATTAGGAAATAGTATATAAGCTTCACCTGATCCTTTTACTTCTATTAGCCAACGACTTGCATCAATTTCTTTCCAAATTCCAGTTGCATTAGCTTCCCTGGTTATAATTTTGGTTACTTTACCTGAATCATATAATTCCAATGCTCGTTCAAATACCCCACCAAATACACTATACAGCTGCAATAAAATTGAATCTGAAACTATAAATTAGTCGTAGAATTATATTTACCTGTAAAATATAAAAAAACAATGAATATATTTATTATTTATGATAAGATTAAAATAACTACATTTATTTTCTTTTGTAAAATCCAATGCTGCTTTTTCTAGTAAATTTTTAGCAATAGCCTGGAAATTAATATCAAATTCATCCGTTATATTGTCTTTTGTTGGAGATTTATCAGTGGAATTCATGCTTAACCTCAAAAGTTAATTGTTATATGAAAAATAATTCTTGCCAAAATATTTTTAGTTTCTGTGAATGTTATTTCGCATATCAATGAATGTTTTCACTCGTCATTTCGCCAATATGCCCGCCAAAATATATAGAAGAAGAAGTGGTGTGTGTGTGTACTCGATGAAAAATAAAATGTGATGATTTGTTTAGTACTATTTCTCATATGAAAGATGGCACTATCGTTGATTTCTCTGTGAGTGTGGGGGAAACCGCAGTCCAAGTATTGTAACGCCAAACGCGGGCGATAGTCAAACTTAATTAGAAATTTTATCGAGACACTAGATTGGTCACTCTGCTTGCAGCAGAAGTTGGTATTAATAATTAACCATTAATTTTTTTCTCTCTCTTTTATATTCTATTCGACTATTGGACTCTGAGCAACAAGCAACGCGTGAAATTGTACTTGCACTTTTTTGATACAATTGTAATTACAAACAAATTAAAGTAAACTTGATAAGAACAAACGCAATTATTTCATATATATGTAGAACCAACCCCTATGTCGCCATTTTGAAGAATTGGAGCCATGTAGCGTTCAAATCAATCTTATGACAATTACATTTTTCTTGCATATAATCAATCTTAGGAAAAGTATGCATATATTTTTAGGAATGAATTTTGTAACACTGACACTGTGTATTCATACGATGGAGAAATAATAATTTGTGATTTTCAAAAAATATGTAAATTTTTTATGTTTTTTTAGAATGAATTGAGAAATTTCTTTTTATAAAATTGATTGTATTGTATTTTACATGTCATAAATAAGAATTTATGTACTATTATTAAACCAGAATACATGCATTCAGACATTGCAGTGATGTAAAAAATATTCTTCTATGTAAATATTATTTTACTACTGATTTTTCAAATTCTTTTAAACAAATAATTATTTTACAGATTTAACTAAGGCTTCTTTCAATAAATAATGTTTATCGTCGTCAAATATTGTAAATACAGTTTGACCAGAGAAATTTGGAATATTAGCTTTAGCACCATTTTTTAATAGTTGTGCTGCAATTTGTAAATATTCATTTTGTAATGCATGAAATAATGGAGTTCTTCCCGATTTCAAGTCACGGACATTAACATCAGCATTTGCATTAATTAAAGCCAATAATCCAGTAATATTTTCATTAAGAACACAGTAATGTAGAGCCGTCATTCCTATAAAAATAATATACAATTATATATATAATTATTTGTTTGCCAATATTCAACTAATTATTTGCATTACCGTGTGAGTCATGATAGTTGAGATCACCACTTGATGATACATATTTTAGAAGTTCGGATAGAAAAGTCGATGAATTGTTCGCAGCAATTGTCAAAGCTGAATCATGAGCTGGTTCATGTGAAATTGGATTTGCACCAGATTTTAACAGCATATTAATAATTTCTGGTGAAACTGAATACTTAATTGCCAATTCCAGCCCTGTCTGTTAACAAATTTGAATAAAAATAGCCAATAAATTGTATAATATACTATATATATAATTACATTTATTGAATTGAATACCTCACTTTTTGAAGTCGGCAAATCGATACTCTGTTTACAACTTCGAAGTACCATCAATTGTCGCTTGACTACAAATGGCTGATCACTCAAAATAGCACGATGAATACTTAACAATCCATTTTTATCATATTTCTGTGCACTTTTGAAATCTTTCTCCATTAAATTTAACGTTTTTTCAACAATTGGATTAACTTTCAATATTTCTTTAATTCGTTCAACATTAGCTTTATTCACCCATTGTTGATCTAATATTTTATTTAATTTTTCAGTAAATTTTTGTGTTTCCTGAATTGATGTATTTAAAACACTCGTATTATCATTATTTCGATCTATTACTTTCAATCGACTTAAATTATCTGTATCTCCTGTCATACGAACAAAATTGTTTTGGTCAAGTAAACCAAATATACATGTTTGTGTTTGAGATTCTCTAATGGACATTTTATCAAGTGGAGGTTTAATTGGAACAAAACATTCAACGCCAATTCCACAATCAGCTAATGCTTGTAAAGCTTTTGTCCTCAACTCATCATCACTAATCATACTTAGCGCATGTCCAACGATACTTAATTTGTTGGACATATCCTTGTTTGATGAATTATCCTCATTCTTATTATTTTCAAGGATTAAATTTGTTGAAGGTGTTAATTGTTTCGTTGTTGTTGTCGTCGAATTAGCATTAACTTCATTTTTAGCTAATTCTTTTTTGCCCCTTCTTATTAAATTCACTGTGCCATGAGAATTACGTAATGGATAAAATCGTTTTGATGTTGCAATATTCTTTTCTGTATTATGTTTATCATCACTATTGAATTTACCATCAATTTCATGAGAGACTACAGAACTAACGACATTTCGTTCTAAATCATTATTTTCATTGACATTTTCAGTATTTATTACACTTGAATTATTATCTGTTATTTTAGTCGATTTTTCGTCAGGTTTAGTAAATGAATTTGTTAATGGAACATTTAATGATCTTTTTATTCCAGAAATTTTAGCTGTACCAACATCATTTGTCCCATCAATTATAGGCTGCTTTAATTCATCAGTAATTTCCTTTGTCAATTTTTTTCTTTGTAATAGTGGATTTTTAACAGGTTTCAATATCGAAGACTTATTCATTTCAAGATTTTTAATATTGCTTGTATTTTTTGGTGAAATTTTCAATGAATTAATTTTGTTATCCGGAATTTTAACTATTTTTGACGTAGAATCCAATGTTGGTACACTTTGTTTTTTATTCTCAGCTAATTGAACAACTTTCCAATTATTTCCAGATTGAACTATGTACATTTTTTTTTTCTCCAAATTATTACTTGTTGATTGCGATTGAAGTTTATTAACATTCGCATTTGTTCGTGTGTCCGATGTAAGTGGTTGAATTAATACTTTATGGGTTGGCTTTTTTTTATTTGCATTCAATATCAACGAAGTATTAGACTTGGAGTGATGCATTAAAGACGTTAATGAATTATTTACAATTGGAGTATTATCCGAAATATTATCTAATGAATTTTTCGTTATTGGCATATCGGATATAGATTTATCTAAATTCGGTATCATATTTACAATTGCTTCATTCATATTCACTGTATTATCAGTATTATTATCAACTTGTGATAAAAATTGAACATTAAATTCACCCAAATACTGACCGTCAGGTGATTTTATTTTTAGTTTATGTAATTTGTTTAATAATTTTGTATCAGCTATTAATTTATTGCCTTGTTTAGGAAGAGTTAGTAATGATGATAAAGGCGTAGGCATAGCTGTATTTTTTATTGTCATATTATTGCTCAATAATTTTTGATATTTTTTCATACTTGGAAATGTTTGGGGCAATTTAAATTCACGTATGCACTCGACCACCTTCGCATTTTGTAATAAACTATTTTGGATTATTAATCGTTGTTTCTTAACTGGAATTCCTGTATCTGATTCCATTGATAAATTTAATTATCAATTTTTAATAATAAATATTGGAGAACTTTATTAACATTCACTTTTTTCAGAGTATATCCTCATAGCCTTATTTTTCAAACTTCTCTTTCCTGAGAAAATTAACATTAATTATTATTAATCTTTTGTATCTTATATATGAAAAAATTTACATTTACAAAAATTAATCAATTTTATAATAAAAATTACTTACTTATTGTGAGAATCAAAACCATGAAAGCACGTGAATACACACAATATTAAATATACACGACCCATAGCTGAAATGTATAGAAGAAAAATAATAGGGGAATTACGAAAATAAACGCTATGGATAAAAAGGGACATCCCTGTTTCTATGTGCATATTGAAGTGAAATATATATATTTTCTGCTGTATGACATATAGATTTATGAGATTCTCGATTTTCTTTCCGAAAGATGGAGCTCCATACAAGTTTTAGTCAACATGATGATCAAGTTTTGGAGCGCAATATAGTTTAAATTAATATCATGCATAAGTTGAATTATCAAAATAAAAAAAAAAAGCCTAATTTTATTAATAATTATTATGATGTATGTAAACCAAACTCTATAAAATTTCTAAGCTTTACATTTTCAAGTTATTTTATTGACGATTCCAGCAGGTGAATCAAACTGTTAATAGTTACTTAATGCATACATACCTTTATGAATGCGAGGAATTTCCCAGTGATAGTAAAGATGCTTGTAAATATTTTAAAGAGTATATAAATCAATATGTATCAATGTTCAGATTGAAAAGTAGCATAATTATCGTACTAATATGATACATCAACATAATCGAGGACAATTTCCTGTATTATTAGTATTAAAATAAGGCAGGTTCATTTCAATAAATTGACACATAGTTAAGAAAAAATATTCAACGTTTTTTTTTATTACACAGGTACAGGACTTTTAATTTTATGAGGTATATACGTGAGTTGGAAATTAAAATAATAAAAAATCGCAGTCATCTCTGCAAGATCACGAGCCTGAGTAAGTCCGGGATCACACTGTATGACTTTATCTTCAAACTCAAAAAATACCAATGTACCGTTGTTTTCTTGCACACCGCACAGTTCTCGTATTGTATTCTTGCATTTTTATTTGTTTTTTTTTTTCATTTTTTTTCGAAACTTCATCTCTCACACTCGCCCGTTCGCACACACCCACGCAATCACATACACGAAAACTATATGTTCAAATTTTCTACAATATAATTATATACTATTTATCTATGTATGTATGTAAATATATGTACGTATAGAAACACGATAACTCTTGATAAGTATTTTCACAAATTCGTTGTTCGATTTAAAAGAAAAAAATTAATTATTGAAATATCATTAATATGCAAGTATTGAAAATGAATAAAAACAAAAAAAAAACTTATAAAATGAATGTTTTCGGATGAAATACACGTGTATCCATCAATGTGATTTCACAGCCCGTTTACCAATTTGTGTGCAATAGAAATCCGGCCGATTTCATTTGTTTTCTTAAAAGGATAACTTACCATCCGGAGAGATGGATAATGGACATCACAGAAAGCCAATAAGACCTAATGCCCAACCAAAGACAGTATTTGCTTTCGAAATAACTAGTCAATCCATTGAACCTGAAATAGCCAATAGAAAAACAAAACAGTAAGATTCTGATGCAGTTTCTACAATGCGAAATTAAAGAAAACAAGAAAACAAATATTTCCCACTAAAAAAATTGAATAGGTAAATTATAAAGACAGTGATATTTTAAGAGAACATGAAATTATATACACCATATTTTGAATACAAGTTTTTCAATAGTTTGCTTTGGAAAAGTCGTGCAATTTATATCAATTATAAAAATAAAAGAATGATTTTGGAAGATAAATAGAGATATCATGATCTCGATTAAAATGAAAGAAAAAAAAGTTATGCATTGAAAAACAGTCAGTCAATTGTTTGCCCAGTTAAACTACAGAACCATCTTACGTATAGAAATTTTGCCTTGATTTCATATTGCAGCAGTAAGTGCTGCTAACTGCGATTGGCATCAAGATGATTGTACGGACAGGCATCGTCACTGCAGGTCCCCATTAGTTCGTATGGACATAGAACACCATTTGGATCAATATGTCTGTTTGGAAATAGTAAAACACACAAGACATGTCCTCAGACTAATGTATCAATTGATATTACAATTAGAATCATTATATGAAAAAACAAACCTTTTCTTTCTTTTTGTTTATTTGTAAATCCAGTACTTTTTTTTTGCTCTTTACATGGTTTTAAATAAACGAAAAACATTAATAAAGATAAAATTTACTTACTTTGGTGTATTTAATGACGTCAGCACTGATTCATACGATACTGCTGGTTGTATTGTAGGTTTTTCATCTTCAATTTTGAGCCAATCGTTATTAAATGATGCTAATCTGTCCACATTATTGCTGTGCGATATAAATTGATTATCAAATGGTAAACTATTAGAATCGGGCAATGTTGTATCTTTCACTGATTCAATCATTTCATGCGCCATATGGACATTCTTTTGTATTGATACATCCATCAATGTTTGAGTATTGACATTATCAGGCGCATTGCCCGTTACTAATTCCAATTCACTATCATTCTCAATTTTAATTGGCGTTAAATTTGAATTTGCTTCAACATCAATTCTGACTGATTGTGAATTTAACGTAGAATTATCATTATGAGATTTATCTGATATTGATTCTACTGTTATTGCAACATTACTTTGTTCGTTATTTAATACAATTGATGGCTCTTTTATCTTTGAGTAATGTTTCGACATACTTGCAACTTTACGTAATTGCTCCTTTAGCAATTGGTTACCAGTAGACGGTATCCTGAAATTAAATTTAAATTAATTTAGAAATCTAAACTAAAAACTAATAAATAATACTCAAAGTTATTAAAAAGTCTGCACTCATTTTGAATTCTATTAATAATTAATAATTAATGATGAATTATGAATAATTAAATTCTAAATATTTAATAGTAATACTGATAATTATTTTCTTTATATATTCAATGATGAATCGGCGTTAGAGTGCATATACTATTTAAGAATTTTGAATAAAATATTTGATATATTAAAAATATAAAAATACAAAATATATATGTACGTGTACATATATATGAATACTGTACTTATAAGTGGGTCCCATAACTTTTGAACCGATTCCTTGACATAGTCTCGACAATTGAGTACACTCATTACGACCCTCATCAATTTTATTGGACATCTGTGTTACACGTGGCTTCATATTCGTTGTCTTGACACATTGAGCTTGGAGACGTTTCTCAGCCTCTTGTAGTTGTAATCGTAATCGTGTTACTTCGCTAACTAAATCTGTTTGAATTTCCCATTCCCTCAAGTCCTCAGCTATTTGTGCCAGATCATGTACGACCACATATCTAAATTAAAATATAATATATTGTTAAGAAACTTTATAATAATAAAGTTGAAAAATTTTAACTTTTATAAATCATGATGAATAAATTAATTCAAAGATAAAATCAGTAGTTAACTCACCGTTTTGCCACTAAATCCTTTTCCATTGTTGTTAATTGAATACGTTGTTCATTATCTGGCAAAGTATATATGGCTTCAAGTTGTTTTTGAACGTCTAATTCAATTTTATCTGAAGATTTTTGCGCCAGCACTTTTGTCTCAGTATTTAAATCTTCATATGATAATGTAGTTTGAGTATTCAAAGTTGGATCACTAATTGGATTAATATTACTTTCAACAACAGTTGAATGTAATAAAATTGTAGAATCCAATTCAGCAGTTGTATTCAATTTATCATTATTTGTAATGATGGTTGAAGAATCATGTTGCGATGAAATTATTGTCGACGTCTCTGAATCCACTGTAGTTTGATAATTGGACATTGACCATTCGGTATTATCACAATTCGTTTCAATTTTACATGTTTCAACAGTGATAGAGCTATCGATTAAATTATTGTCTATATTCTCTACTGTATTATGAGCTGGTGTCGCATTATTTTTACCATTATTTATTTGTATAATTTCATTAAGTGTAGGTTTGCTATCTTCAATTTGCGTTCCATCTTCATTAACACCAGTTGGTGTATATTCATATTTCATATTGAGCTGATCTGTTGTTAAAATTCTTAATCCACGTGGGGGTGATTTGGGAGTTGTTGTTTGCTCTTTTGGAACATTATCACTTCTAGCTATACTGATATGTCTAACAAATGGTACACTGTCATCCTTAGTATTTGGGAATTGAATGGTAAGATTAGTCATCGACCCTATCGGGTTCATTAGGTTCAATTCACTTTCATCTTTATTGAGGTTGCTAACTATGGTAGAACGGACTTTTGAGTTGTCATCAGCAACGATTGATGTTGCTTCCAATACTGAGGCTTCAGTTTTAATTGGAATATCTGGTAATAATAATGATGATGAAGTGATACAATCATTATTTTCAGAAATATCTTTTTTAATTTCTGATGTCAATAATTCCAGTGCTGATTCACCAAGTCGCGTTTGGGCTGTAACTGGTTTATAAGATGCATCTAATGAAGTTTGTGGAATTTTAGCTGAAGTGGTATCATTTATATCGGGAGTGGACGTAGAAGTCAAGGACGATGGTGTTCCTTCATTAACGGATGCTGTTTGTACAGAATTTTTCGTTGATATTTGAATATTCCGATTCATATTTTGCTGTTCTCGTTCGGCGATACGTTGTTTAAGTCTTCGGTATTCTTCTTGTTTTGAAGCTGGTAAATGACGTACAGCCTGAAATTTTTTAAATTGATTAACATTATCACATAAAATCATAAACATCGTAATATTCGAAAAAATATAATAATTCAATAATATCTTACCAATGGCGTACTAATGATAGAATTGCTTTTTTTCACTGGCACTGAAGTTGACGATTTAGCAGTGGCGATTGTAGGAGTTGTTGCGGACTCCAGTTTTTCTCGTTGAGTTCGCAAAAATTCCACGATACTTTTTTCAAAGTCAGTCTTTGGAATTGTTGGTGCCTTATTAGTCACTTTTGTATTTCCTGCCTTAACATTTTTCGTTTTTATTTGTTTTGTGACGTTCTCATCATCATTATCACCATTACCACCATCATAATCATTATCATCATCATCGTCATCATCATCATCATCATCAGATTCACTGTTTGAATCCTCACCAAGATGTATAATCATTCTTTCCATATTTTTCGATGCCGATATTTTTGAACAGGTTGACGGTGTTACGTCCTTTGCATTAGTAGATCGAGGCAAATTTGTTTTTGAATTTGGTTGTTGAGATTTATTAGCTAGTAAATCAATTGCTACTTTTTGCAAAGCTAGTTTTCGCTGTATTTCAGCATCTACAATTTTTCCGGCAGCATTAATTAATTTTGCTTTATCGGTTGTTGATGCAGTAGATTGTTTAACTATTTTATTCAATGAATTTTCAATATCCGTTGTATTGGAACGTTTTTTAGCAATCACATCAGGCGTTACATTTGCAGTTGTTTTATTTTGAGTCGTATTTTTTTGTCGAACAGATCGCGTTGGAACTGTGGCCGGTGGTAGCATATTCTTTGCTTCAGGTTGTTGTTTCTCTTTTGATAATTCTTTATTAACATCATTAGATTTCTTTTTCACTGATTGAGTACTGTCACTCAACGATTTGGTGGTCGCTGTAGATTTTTGATTAGATATTTTCATACGCTTCGGTAATGATGCGAGCAACGCTGCTCGAAGTGATTCTTCATCCTCATCAATACTACTTCGACGTTTTTTGTTATCAACTTTAGTTCCCAACGCTTTATTTTCGCTTATAACATTTGTATTTTTAATATTTAACTCTGAATTTTTTGGTAATTTTGATTTCAATACTTTTTTTGCGCCTTCTTTACTTTGTTTTGTTGGCTCATCAGTATTTTTTTTCAATTTTGAATTATTTTTTGAATTTTCATCAGTTCTAGTAGCACTTTTAGAGCGATTGATCTTTTTTAACTCCGGTTTCTTCATAATATTATCATTTTTAGAATTATTAACATCAGATTTTTCCACTTCTCCAGTTGATTTTTTATTTTTCCTCAAACTATCATTATTTTCTGTTGTCTGTAATTTTTTTCTAATCGTGATTTTAGTATTCATTTGTTCGTTGGCTAATATTGTTGATTTTCCGCTGCCGCCCGTTTTTTCTTGATGCTTTTTCGTTATTTCTGCTTTATTTCTAGGTGTTCTAGGACGTCGAACTTTAGTTTTATTTTCAATTGTTGACGCTATCGTTGTTTCGACAGTGTCCTTTGCATATGAATTAATACCAATCCTACTAGATTCAATACTATTTACTACTTCCTGATTTTTCATAGTTTTTTCACTATGAACATTGGACGATACGTTCATATGAGAACTTGCATCATAGTTTGTAGTGTCATTGAAAGCCACAGCTGGTGGTGTAATAACTTGACTTTTTTTCATAAAAGATTGAAGTTTTATTGGTTTAAAAGTAGAATTGGAAATAGTTGACTGCGGTTGAATATTGACAGGTAACATTTCAGCATTTTTAAATGTTGGCTCATTATTGACATCGACTTTTTTACTTGGCAATGGCTGTTGCAATTGTTTATTTGTCTTTAATATTGGAGCTGGAACTAATATTCGATTGACGAGTGTTGGTATTTTATTAGCGTCTTTGGTAACATCAGGAACATTTTGGAGATACAAAGGCTCACCAGTATATTCTGCCAAATCACGGATGATATCGTTGTATGTAACATCATCTTGCACTTTACTATTAACTGTTCTCGCTTCTTTGGTATTGGCTCTTTGTATGTCATGCCATTGACTAATAGGATTTGAATCTAATGGTAATGACGGGTTTTGTTGAAGTGGAACGGGTATATTCAATGAATTATTATAATTATTTGCTAATGGTACTACTATCAAGTTTGATGAATTCAATGAGCGAGAAATCATATTGCCATTAGATTGTGTTCCGGCAATCGGAATTTCTGGAGGAAATACTGGTAATGTTGAATTTAACATTGTTGTATCATTTGATGAAGGAGGTGTTTCTATATTTGGATTGATATATCGCCTGAGTCGCGGATCTCTCGATGTTATATTTGTTTCTTCTCTCGGCAATCCTTCAACTCTTGTTTGACACATTGGTTCCATTGATGAATATGTTGATGGAATATTAGCAGTATAATCATTAAAATTGGGTGTATAATTATTAGAATATTGTGATGTTGCATTCGTAATTGGATTATCATCTGGCATAAAAAAGGGATCAATTGGCGGATTTGCCACCGAAGCATCTGGTATTTCAGGGTCAATAAATGGACGGGGCGAGATATTATCGGTCGGAGAATAGGGTCGTGAATTTTCCTTTTCCCTTTCAACATCAGAATCCAAGTCCATATCCTCTACATGTGCATTCTCGGCAATCGGCAATTGCGTAGTGAGCAATGTCCTATCTGGCACATCACTATCATTTTTAACTTCATCATTGCTGGAATCATTATCGAGATACTCGTCTAAACTGTCGAGAAAACTGTCACTAAATGGACTTTCATCTTTTATGTGTGTTTTATTTTTCTTTCTCATTACGCCGCGTTTAATTCTATCATTATGTTTTTTCATCACAGCTGAGCGCAACGCTATCATTCGTAATTCTAAATCTTCCTCATCATCATCGCTATTGTTCACATTACCAACAGCATTAGACTGCGTTGTAATTGTTTCATCATTATCACTTGGGTTTAGATTATTTTTCAATTGTTTTGTCTCTAAAGCCCTACGTCTGAGGAACTCAAGATCTTCTTCATCATCAGCTTTTATTACGGGTTTTCGATCATCGTCAATTTCCGATTGGCGATCATTGATCGTTTCATTTGTTTCGGGCAAACTCTTAATCATCATATTACTCAATTTATCTTTCAATGATGATTCTTTAAGCTTTTGTTGATTAACTGGCGTAATTGAACCAACTGTATCTAAATGTCGAACTTTTTTCAATAGTGACGAAGCATATGTGTCTTTATAACGTCCAGGTGAAAGATCACGTGATGATTTATGTAATGAACGTCGATCATGATTAAGTGATGGTGATTTTTTCGGGGACACATATTGACGTGGTGATTTTTGACGTGGCGATGGCGATCGATTATGTTTTAATGATAAATGATGAGATTTCATTGGTACACTTGGTATATGCCAGCCATTATGTCGTGGAGGTGAATCCATATGACGTATAGGACTTGGTGATCTATCATTACTGTCCTCATAAGGCCTTGGAACAATATAGTCTCTTCGATCGTTATTAACAACACCGATTATATCAGGTTCCTCATCATATGTTGAAACTAAATCATCAATTACCAACATTCTCTGTCCAGATTTCTTCTTTTTTTTCTTTTTCCGTTTTTTTTTTGGTCCAACAGGAACAGCAAGTTGCTTTGATGTTCCTGGCAACCCAACATACTCCATATCTTCATCACTTGATATTGGCATTAGATCATCATTCTTTTCTTGCAAGGTTGTCGCAATAGGTTTCATTCCTGAACCAATTAATTCATTAGAAAATCGACGATTTTCTTTACCATGGTCCGCGTCTTGAGAAAGAATATCAATCTCTATCGAATTATATAAAAAATTAAAAAAAAAAAAATTCAAATGAACAATCATAACTAAGATTAATGATATCAATTCTATGTATTTTCATGTTGCTATACAAACAATAAAATGATGAAAAATGTAAAAAATAGAAATCTACAATTTATAAATGAATACCTCGTTTAATGTGCCTCTTTCCAACGCCATATTTTTTTGGACGCCTATTGAAATTACAGCCCATATCCTCTGACGAACTAACATCTTCTAACGAAATTTCTCCTTCTTCCCTCTCATCGAGAGGTTCGACTTTTAGATTTTCCATTGTGAGGAAAAAAGTTCATAAACTAATTTGGCGCCAATCTACAATGAAATTTTTTTTTTATTTTTTTTTATTATGAAATATAATTATTTTGCATGTCTGATATTTCAAAATTAATGAATATCAGTATCATTAATATTGTATTATCATGTACAATACTAAATACTAATCAATATCGCTGAAATTTGCAGATAAGAATTTTAAACAATGAAGACGAATGACTAATGCTATGAGCATCCATGATAAAGTCAAGGTTATAAATGGCACAGTTTTTTAAACTTTCCATGTGCTGCCTATTGCTGCAAGTTATTGTAACCAAAAAATTCCATTACACTGTTGATAACAACTGGTAATCGATGTATTATCAATTAAGAGTGTACTATAAACTTACCAAACTTTCAATAATTATACATGAATGAACAAAATTCTCAAGTAATTCATGAACTTTCGTAAGCCTAACGCCATATTGAAATATGTATACATATATTTTTTTTTAGCAATCACGCACTCTCGGATACTTTTTTTTTTTACATATAATACATGCATTTTTGTTTGTTATACTGCTACAAATACAGATGGCGGTTAATGTATATTCTATTGTTTATTAGAAGAAGAAAGAAGAAGAAAATAAAATCGAGTTATTTCGAGATTGATTCAAAATGGCATCCTGGTAATCTCGAACATCGATTATTTTATTATCAAATCAAGAGATACGGCAGTGATATGCGAAAAGCTACTTTTGAATCATGCGCAGTAGAAATATTATAAATCATATTGTACTATACTTATATTATACTACAATATAGATATACAGCACTATTATGATTTTTCTAATATTTTCTCTACTGCGCATGATCCAAAAGTAGCTTTCTCACATTGACATCACTGAAATACGATATTCGCGCCAAGTTCATTGTGGAGCTAGACGTCATTGGTACCACTGTATGTGCAACTGAGTTCTGTCTACATTATACACGAAAATAGTAATATTTTCTTCATAAATATAATGTAAGGTTAAGATTTGTTGTAAAGGTATTATAATCACTTTACTAATAATTAAATTGTCTTAAGATCTCAATGGACCATTCAAATCAACGAGAAAATTTCGATAAACGGTAAATACTTTATATTATTACCATACAGAAATTCTAACCTCGAAAGTTAATAAATTTAGATGAATAAATATTGTGATCAGTACCTACAATACAGATGAGGATTCAGATTATGAAATGATGAAACAAATTAAAATGGAACCAGACACAATGCTATCTCAAGAAGATGATATTATGGCACAATTACAGCAAGAAAGTTCCGATTTGGAAGTTGAGCCAAATTTCGCTTTAGAACCCACTAATGGCGAAGATTGTAATGAGGAAATCCTTATGCAACGAATGGATATTCGTGAACCATTATCAACATTAAGAAATTTATTGGAACAAAGATTGGGTGTCGAATTAACTGATTATTCATTTTGGCTTCAAGATGCTCAAATGGTAATGACTTTTCTTTACATTTAATAATCATTGATCCAAAAATATAGAATTATAATCCACGTCGATTTTATTAATATTTTTTACAGTTGGAGAGTCATAAAAATTTGGTTGATCAATGCGTGCAGGGTGAAGGTCTTGTACAAATTGATGTTCAAATAAAAACTGCACAAAGAAAAATAATTATTGTTGATGTGTTAAAACCAGCAGATGATTATGTTGATACTGTTGAGGATCACTGTAAGCACAAATTTAGTTTTCTCAATTTCTTGTACTTAATCTGACCAATATATAATATATAATTAGTATTTTTAGCACCTTTGTCTACACAAGAGGAAAACAAACAAGATGATCCTCCATGGATAGTAGATGCTCAATATCAACAATATCGGGTATAATAAAACTATTTATTTTAGATTTTTCACGGAACTCTAGTAATATTAATCATTTTTTTTAATTATGTGAGATAATGGTAGTCGCTTAAGTTAAATTTATTGAAATATTTTTATAGGAACGTTTGAGAATTCCAGCAGATCTCAAAAAATGGTTACCTGCACATGTTAAATCTTGGGTTCAATGGGCGGTGAGACAATTCAATTTAACGTCTGTTACATTAGTAGATTGGAATTTAACAGGTGCTGAGTTATATGATCTCACGTTGGAAGAATTTAAAAAAAAAGTACCCAATGATCCAGGTGAATTATTTTGGATGCACTTGGAAGTCCTCAGAAGTTCTAATTGTGTCGGTAGGATATTTTTTTTTTATATTATCATCAACGTAAATAAATGTTTTATTTCAGAGTGTAACTAAATAAAATAGTATTCATAAGTAAATATAAATAAATAATTAGATAATATTGATTTATAGCTGTATTACCAAAAGATCCACCTCCAGAAAATAATTCACCAGAAAAATCGCCGAAATTGCGCAATTTAAAGCCATCAAAGGCACGAGCAGTGTTGAATCAACAGGCGAAATTAGATAGTGTATCATTATCAGCAACTTCACCACCAATTACATTGGCATCATGCAGTCGAGCTGTTAATAGTGGTCAAATTCAATTGTGGCAATTTTTGTTGGAATTACTTACAGATAAAGAACATAGAGACGCAATTAAGTGGGTGGGATGTGAAGGAGAATTTAAGTTTGATCAACCTGACCAAGTGGCTAAATTGTGGGGTAAACGTAAAAATAAACCAATGATGAATTATGAAAAATTAAGTCGTGCATTACGATATTATTACGATGGTGATATGATTTCTAAAGTGCATGGAAAAAGATTTGTTTACAAATTTGTATGCGATCTCAAGCAAGTACTTGGCTATTCAGCAGCAGAATTGAGCCGATTAATTGAAGAAGATCGAAGATATTTTTGATTTCTACAAGACAAATTTATAAATGAATAACTAATTCAAAACATAGCGCGCATACTTATGGGATTGTGAAAATATGCAAGTAACTGATAAAGATTTATTAGATAATTTAAAAATATCAGATTTTTTTTTTCTATATTCATTGTCATTTATACATGTGTATTTTTATAATGATTCTCATACATTGTTAATATTGACTTTCAATTATTTACATATATTCAATATATAATAATAAACATATAATTCAGTTGGATTAAAAATAAATAAGTCAATAATTAAATATAAAAAAATTATTTATTTCATAAAGTATGAATAAAAATATACAATCATCTTTAATTATTTTTGTTGTAATGATCACAACATGAAAATAATATTATTCTAACACTATTATTTATATACATATTTGGCATCTGATTACGACGTTATTTAGATATAAATTAAGCCGGCCCAATTTGTGGTGACGAGACTGCATTAAATGGGCCGGTGAACGTTAATTTACTCTCATATTTGTTGTGTCGATTTACTATATTGTCCGTTCGACCGGCCAAAAAGGCAGAACTCATCGCCAATACCAGAGAATCTAGCCTGTGAGATATCGGACGCGACGTCACAAGTTAGGGTCTCAGGGAACCGGCGAAGCGGCAGGCATTTTTAACAACATCGCCTGCCCGCCATTGCTCTAATCTCATTCTAAAATACGCTCACTCACTTGCCTTATCAATTTCATTTCTCTTCCTCACTCTCTACCACCCGCTTTTTCATACACTCGTGTGATAATTTTTATTATCATTTAATTGCAAATTGCGTCTAGATTCAATTTTTACATTTACAACACCATATCATCAGCACTTATAATCCTTCATTTAATTATAGTTATCACATATATAAATTATTATTGGCTCTTATAGATATAAACAAATAAACAAAACATTTAATTTGCTTGCTTTTCATCCCAATCTCTTTTTTCTCCAAAGAGCGATCGATTGAGCTTTTTTTGTCCAACGTTGGGGCGCCGACGACCGGGAAAGTTAGCAAGTTGCACAGTGGACTTCATATCTGCAAATTTTTGCAATTAAACCACTATACAACCTACTACCTCACCCAGGCATCACCGCTGTTTTAATGTTTATCTCATAAAATATTATCACTTTGTTATTTTCTCATGAAAAACCACAAATTATCTTCACAGCTATTGATGACTAACGCATAATATTGCTTTGTATATCAATCATTTATTATTTCACACTAAATAAATAATGAGCATAATAAAAAAAAAACAATTAATTAGAGCAATGAAATGAATAAAAGAAAAATAGAAACAAGTAGAAGATGAAAAATAAATATTATTTTGATTATGTTAATTGATAGATACAGGCATTTACTTTAGTTT
Source organism: Microctonus hyperodae (assembly GCA_030347285.1). Lineage (NCBI taxonomy): Eukaryota > Metazoa > Arthropoda > Insecta > Hymenoptera > Braconidae > Microctonus > Microctonus hyperodae. Next base: position 3,577,618 of record JAQQBR010001832.1, read on the forward strand.
TAATCGTTCACATCGTTCCTTGACCTTTTTTTTTTTTATTATAAACATGTACCATTCTTGATAAAAGTGTATATTTATAAAGCATGAACGAGACGATAAATTTTTTTAATACGCCGGCCTGACTACATGTACCGGTAGATAGGAGCTTGCGGTATGCATATAAAATAGCCCACAAGTTCGGATCTACGGGTTAGTGTCATCAAGTAAGCTGTTTTCCCTGTATGAGCGTGTGTTTGCCCTTGATCATCCAACAATATTCTCATGACACCATTGTAAGATTATTCATCCACAAAGCGAATTATATATTTGATTGTCAGTCGTCAACGTGTCATATACATCAGGGCCCAGAAGAAAAATAACGATAATTGATAAACATAATAGAGCGTGAAGAAAAAAAAAGAAAAAGAGATTGAAGAGAGCGAGTGCAAGAGAAAAGAGATTTATGTTGAAATCGCCAGGTGATGTGAATTCAAGTTCAACTTGGGGGCTCCCTCTCTATATGCCATACACATGAGCGAGGTCATCTGAAAGCAAAAAAAAAAAACAAAAATAGAATTTCATTCACAATTATATTTAGTTCTGTTTATAATAGATATATATGTTGTATATATTAAAAGATATATTTAATCGATTTTTTTAATTAAAATAAAAACAGTTATATTTTTTTATTTATTTTTAAAATTGAAAAGTATTATATATATTTATATATAAATTATAACGATATATATTTAATTTAATTTTGAATAACTTTAATAGAGTTTTGTATTGCTATGAATTAAAATTTGATTTTAATTTAAATCAAAAATATTTAATAGTAAAAAGTATAAATTAAATTGTATAGTAAAATATAAAATAGGTATTTTGTTTAATTTAATTACTGTAGATTGATTAAACGCGATGAATAAATTTATAAATTATAAATTAAATTTCATTTAATAATATTAAAAAATAAATCCAAAATAAAAAATCCTTAATTGTAATATATATATATTAAAATATTTCAGAACAAAATTTTCATTTATATATTTTTCCTAATTCTTCTGACGATAATTTTTTCCTATATCATCTTTTCTCGTATTATTAATCAAAAAATGATAATTATACAACGCAATATTATATATATTCCAGGAGATGCAGTGAGTACATATAAACAAATTTAACCCATACGATATTACAATAAATATATACATATATTTAAGAAACCTCTAACAAATTTGGATCCCTCTAGCGAGACGCCAATGGCGTTTTGAGTACAGACGTAGCAAGAGAACCAGTGAAGGGTAGTGATAATGGTGAGAAAGAGAAAGATGAAGAAATGAAAAAAAAAAAAATGTAGATCTTATACAGGAGCGAGAGAG
>JAQQBR010001832.1:3593192-3640135 GCA_030347285.1 Microctonus hyperodae
AAAAAAAAAAAAAAACGTTTTATTGACTATCTCAAAATAAAACTTTAACATTCGGAATTTAATAATTTGTTTCTCATAATTACTCCATTCTGTACATCAAAAATTGATTGATAAAATACATACACACTTATTGCATTTTTTTACAAATATCGGGCAGAATCAGTACTTTAATAAATTGACGAATATTCATTTCACTTTATGAAATAAAAATAAAAATAGAAAAAAAAAATTAAATGAAATAAATATAATAAAAAAGTTACATATGCAGATTAAAGCAAAATTAAAATCGAGAAAAATGAATATAAAAAACATGCAATTATTCTTTCGCGTTGATAGAAATTTATCAATTTGTGTTCAATATTTTACACATTTACCTTTTTATATTTGCATTCCAAACATTCCGAATGTTATTAAATTTCTTTGTGTTTCATTTTCTTTTCATTGACTGAACCGCACACTTGGCCAGAGTCAAACGGCATAATGAATTCAACACTATAAATGAGGTTGAAAATATCCTCACGAGGCAAGATGGTCGTATAATAATAAGCAAGTGTCTCTATATGCATATAATGGCTTTTAGTTACAAATGATGGCTAAGCGGTTGTTGCTCATAAAATAAAACGTAAGCTTCGCTGGAAATAACTGAATTTGTCGACACTGATGACACTCTACTGTCATTATATTCATGCCACTCGCTTGAGTATGGATGCTTGCAGTAGGCGGTATAGTGACCGGAGTATGGTGTCCCAGAGTGATTGGCAACGCCATACAAATTGTACGTGCAACCTCGCACACCTGGGGCAGTAAAGGCACTAAGGTCCAAGCCCATTAGCGGGAAATCCACTAATACACTGAGTTTCGCGCGAAATCGTTCAGTTGGAGAAAATCGCTTCAAATCTATTTTAATTATTAAGTCAAGGAAAATAAAATATAATCATGAATAGATAATTAAAAAATATTAAGTTGATAAAGTTTCGAATATATAGTTGAAAGAGAAAAAAATAGTAAAATATTCTTATCAATATAATCCAGAAATTTTCTCAATAATATGAAAGTAAAATGTATTCAATATAAAATATGAACCTTGATAATAAAAAAGGATACGAATAACCAATATCTTGGGAAATTTTTGAATACTAAAACTCTTGGTGCATTTGGTTCTCATCTGACACTTGGAACATATTGGTTTTTCATCGCCATCAAGCGTTTCCACTTTAGTAAAGTGCTCCAAGCATTGATTGAGCTTCACCGTTCCACTTCTTACTGGTATAGGCAAGCTCAAATCCCAAAATGGATCTAATGTAACTGATACGTGATCGCATGAAGTGCATGTCAATGACGAACGAAGCTGACCAACAAATACATCGACTATTGTACTATCTTCACTGCGTAAATATCGTTTCCAACTTTCAGCTGCCTTATGACTGTCCCTATTACCAATAAAAGACACAAATAAATTACTGATGTATAATTATCAATTAAATTATTTATAGGGGAGAAAAATAAATTTAAAAATCAATAAACTCACGAATAATGATCCGGGATGTCAGTGAGAATTGGTTGTGGTTTGATTGTCACTCTATTAACATCCTCATGCAAACCCTCTAACAAATATCTTAAAAACTCTTGAGCATCCTGCTGAGCATAGCCCATGAAACGAGGGGCAAATCGTTGTATTTGAGTTTTTAATGACGTTGTATTAACAACGCGTTCACCGCTGCTTTCCCACAATTCGTGAATAACTTGAGCGAATGCTTTCATCAAAGCGCCTTTCATACTGGACGTTGTTGTATTTATGTCATTTAAATATTGCTCATTTAGCAAATATTCAAGTAATGGTCGTGTATTGCTCAAACATTGAATAACGCTATTCATAAAGCACTAGTGAGAGAATAAACAAAAAAATTAATCATTATTTTTTCCTAATTAATTGTAACATTTAAGGTAATATAATATATATTAAAGCAATTATAGTTTCTTATAGAAAAAATTATTTATATCAGACTATAAAACTGGGTCGATTTAATGAAGAATTGGTAATGCGATATTTTAACATTATAATGAAAATAATTTTGATTATATGAACAGATAATAGAGTTATCAACTACTATTTTTTAACATTGAATATTGTTTTATTTCTCTACTACAACATTATGATTTTTTTATGGACAGTATACTTTTCGATAATACTAAATTTAATTATATATAAATATATAATAATCTATGTTTACTTACGGTGTTGCCAATATTTCGTAATCCATTCAAGCCATAACCCTCGTCACGGCGTGATTGTATTCGATTTCTCGGTGGCCTCGAGGTCGAACTTTCCTCCTACAAAATCAAAAACAGATAATTAAATTTGGTCCCTTTTGGTTCCTCGCGTAATTTCCTATTGCTGGCGGCCTGTATGTCATCTGTCGATTCACGCGATAATAAGTCCCTTTATTTGTCTGTCTGTGTATTGATAATACCACAATTTGAGAATGAAATGAAAAAAAGGGTAGAAACAAAAAAAACAGCCATATAAGAAATGCGAATAAAAAAAAATAATAGGATTTTTCTTATTCTTTTTAATATTTTATCAGTTTTACGGAATAAAAATTCAAGCATGTAACATTCAAATACTCACCTTGACCTGCATTGCAAGTGGCGTTTGATGAATGACATGATGTGATATTATTGAATAAAGGGATTTCGTACGCTGTCGAGTTGATATATGAAGGATAGACTTTTGAACTGGGATCTTTATAGTTGTCAATAGTCCGAGTAAAAAAGAAAAAGAAATTGCTAATATAGCTAAAGTCCAAGTGAACCAAAGACACCAGTTTATCACTTGAACAGAAGCCAGGTTACATTTTCAAATAATATACACGGTTTATGAGAATTCCCACTATTTTTCTTTCTAAAAATTATTTTAATAGGTCAATATTCAAATAATCCAATATAAATATGAACTAAAATTGATAATTGTAAAAGTTTTTTCTTCAATTTAACCACGACTTTAAAGATGAATAAAAATTAATAATTATAAAAATGAGTAATGCGCAATTAATAAGTATTTCTTTTTGTCTCGATGACCACGATTGGATTATTGAAAATGCGTTGAGCTTAATATGTAGTTACGTTTCATATATTTGCGATCTGGCTTGAGCGTCTGTCGTGTTCTATTAATAAAAAAGCCTCGACATGCAAATCTCAAAGACACAACTGGCAGTCAGTTGTTAACGCGATTCCGAAACGTGATAAACGACTAAATAATATTTGATAATAAGAATAAAAAGTTGATAAGCTGTCATTTTAGGAAATCAATGAGTTGTTAATTATATATTATGCATTAATATACTCACGGATTTCATTTATAACAAGTTGCCATGTTTTTAGAACACGAGTTGAGTCATCCAGGAAAATTTGGATAATAATTATGAATTATGGACCAATTGTCGATGAACTGACAGCGAGTTTCATAAATGAAATCAAATGATAAGAAAAAAAAAACACAAAAAAGATCTCTATAAAGCATTAAAAAACTATAAAATCATTTATAATTTTATTGTAATGAAATAGTTGAATAAACTGGTGAAACATTATCAACAAAAATTTCGTTCAAATTATAATGAAATGAAAACTAACCAAGAATGTCGTACTATCCCCAGCAACCATATTGAATATGCATGTATATTGAAACTTTTTTTTGTTTTTCCCGCGTAATAATTATCAATGAAAAATTTACTAGTTCTTGCGCGTAATTAGTTGTTGTCGAGGCCACAATAACGTACACGATTATTCACTGAGATGATGGTAACCAAACGTATACTCTGTCGCCCTACGATTGCTCAAGCACGCAACTCACCAGTTGCCAAAATCAGTAATTGGCGCGCCACAGGAAGTGGAACATGAGAATATATATCATCGTGTGTATATTATTCCGTATTTTACATTTTCGATAAATAAGTAATGAGGAAAGAGGTGTGATTGAAAGAGATTTCCCTTAGTTTATAAGAGAAAAATGAAGAAAATGATGAGAATAAAAGAATTGGATATACGCAATAATCTCAATCCACCAAGAGATTCTCCTTGTGCAACGAACAGAGAAAGCCATTTACTCACAATCTGATCATTGTTTTCCCGATATATCGCCTGATGAACACCAACTGGCACAATGGACGTGTTACTTGATGTTGATGCATTGACAGAATCATCCCAACCAAAAAATGTTGTCCTCTTTGATGTTGATGGCTTAGATGATTCATTGCCGTGATTATCATTAGGTTTAGTTGTCAATCGAACATTTTCATCCAGCAAATCATTATTTTCAGATTTCATAACATTATCCAAAATTTTAATGGGACAATCGATTAAATGAACATCGTGTCTGAAGGATTCATTATTTTTAGAAATAAAGTCATTTGTCATTGAAAATTCATTATTTGCCTCTGCATTAATATTTCTCCCATGAATTTGCTGATCAACATTATCCACATTACCAATCATCCATTGTGTAGAATCAAGTATAGATGGTGATTTTTTGTTGTTGATATTTTGTTTAGCAATACAAAATTCATCGGAAATTTGGTCATTATTGTTAGTTAATAGCTTCGTGTTATTGGCATTAGTGGGTGCTTTAATCCAAGAGTAAGCTCTACAATCTGTAGTTGAGGCATCAATGCTAACAACACTAGACGTGGCCGACGAATGGGTAGGTGTAGCAGTAGCAGTAGGAGTAATAATAGTATTAGTAGCAGTAGTAGCAGTAATTGTGGTAATAGTGGTAGTAGTAACACTAGTACTAGCAATAGTTGGTGAGATTGGTGAATTTATAGATTGAGAAGTAGGATGATTTGGGGAAATGGATGATAATAATGGTGTAATAATGACGCACGTTGAAAGAAAAGGATTTGAGGATGAAGTTGTGGTAAATTTTCGCGTTTCGTCGGCCAACGTCAAATTATGATTATCATGATGGAATTGATTGTCGTTGTCTTTGTCATTATTATCGTCGTGATTACTTATTCGTGGCACATTTACGTTCTTTAGGTCACAGTCATTATTATTTCCATTATTATCATTATCAATGACTATGTTGATATTGTTCCTAACAATATTTTCCTCATGCTGCTGTTTTACCTCGCTTGATGCCACGACGCTGTCAATCTCATCATGTCCCGTGAGTACCGTGTTTATTGGATTATTACTTCTTTTTATTTGTCGGTTTGTTGACCATCTATCATAAGCCGCAGTGTCACGCTCGTCGCCGCCGTGCAATTCAGCCAAACCAATTATTGACGATGGTGATGAAAATGATGAACGACAGTGGCCATTTAACGTACTGCTGCTACTGCTGTTGCTCAAACTACTGCTGCTGCCATGAATATTTGGTGTATACGTTGTTGGTGAATATTTTGCATAAAATTCAGCGACTGTTAATGGACAAATTCCGTTACGTTCATGAACATTCGATGATGTTGACGATGATGTTGTTGATGAAGCAGAGGACGTTGATGTGGACGAATATTTTGACGATAAATTAAATGATGATGATCCAACCGATCCGACGTCGTTGTACGGCAAGACTGACCTGCAATTACATCCAATTATCCAATGTGAGAATTTTAGTCTTGCATGTACATATACCACTACTACATTTATAAGATATTACACATGATTTGCTGTGTTGGGATGGTCGCCAATTGTCACTCTTTCTTCAAATTATGCAATCGCAATAACCCCTACACTACATGTATTCATAATACATACTCTAGCGCTATTATATACTTTATAAGTTCATTATAAAGTCATTGTCACCGGCTTATTAATTCAATAAATATTAAACATTGTTTTTACGTCTTCTGTTTCAGTCGAATGAATTATTAAATAACAAAACATTGTTTGCTAATTAATATTTAATGATTGTAATGTAGTCATGTCTAGCCGGTTATTTATTTGTTCGTAGTCACAATCACATTTCTATTTTCGTCTTAGTTAAACATAGATTGATTTTTTAGTCGAGTGACAAAGGACGAGGTCATGACTTTTTTTTTTTTACTGCAAATCATTCATGTTTTTTTTTATTTATATATGCGTATCATATAGGTATAATATCTATATATATATATATATGTATATATATAGTCGCATGATGACCCTTCATCATCAACCCCGTTCAAAGGCTGAAGAGCAAAAATATAAAGAGAAAGATAAATAGAGGGCTGGCGACTAATCGGCTAATGCTGGAGGGTACATAATTTATGTGAATTCCAACGGTCTTGGAATTAAAATATTATGCTGAAGAATCGAGCAAATGTCGCTGGGCTTGTTTATCCACAATCTCCCCGACTGCTGCGACTGACCAAGTAAGCATTGTAAGGTGTGCAATATATATACATTTATGACAGCAAGATGTGACCTAATATTATATTTCCTTTGCTCTGTATATACTTGCTTATGACCCTTAAACTTTTTTGAATAATTTGTATAGAATATAATCGTGAATGTGGTGTAACTGGTCATTATGTAAGTTAAACATGACACGCTCATGTCCGAGGTCAACAGAATTATATCTATTTACTTCTTGAGCATACTACAAGATTAAATACATTATGATTATGCTCTTAAAAGGAACATCTGTTTATACAAATCAACATTTATTATTAATCATCAGAGCCCAATCAGCAATCTGAATGTTTCTATTTCATTGATAGTTTGTTTAATTATTCTCAAAAATATTTATCCTATCTTCCTGATGTGTATATTAACAAAAATATGTAGAATATCAGAATGTACAGAAAAAAAGCATTAATAATCATAGTATATTCTATTATTTTTCTTCAACTTTTTCAAATTTTTTTAATAGCCAATGACATTATTTGAAACATCAATTATTTAAACTCATGAAATTTGATTTTTATGATGGCAAATACACAATCATACTCAATTTTCTTATTATTAATAATTCAAATTATTAAAATTGATAAATTTTTGTTTTTTTTCAAATTCATTCTCACCTTACAGGCGAATAATTAATTTTTCTTGATGATGATCGATAGCTGGATGTACTGTGATTAATCCGGTCGATAGGACCAGAGGGTCGGTAAGGAGGAAATTTTGTAGAATTTGTAGTACTACCGATGGTTGAGGTCGTTGTGCCACTGTTACCACTGTTGTATCTGCGACTTGGCGACAGTGGCGCCATTGTATTAGTATTATACGAAACTGCAATGGCTCCTGGAGGGCGATGGAATGACATTGTACACGAGTGTCTTGATTATTGACAAGTGTGCAAAATATTTTTCAACGTCATTGACGCCCTCCACTTCACCTCCTGCATTTTATATGAAACATAAAAAAAATTCAATACAATTAGGAACATATTTTTCATGTATTAAAACAAATTATAAATAAATTTCATTTATAAATATTAATTTACAGCATTTTGCATAGATTATCCATGAATAAGGCTATTTACAATATAAAAAAAATCATATACATTTAAATGTGTATATGTACATGTCCCCAATAATTTTTTCAGACTTTATGTCCAATTTTTTTTAATTAATTCCATAATGGGGTTATATATATATACATTTACGTTCACATTCCTAAATAAGGCTTGATAATTAATTGAAGACCAAAATTTCCACATCAGTTCACATGAATATTGCATATAACACAAATGTATCCTCGTGATCTTAATATCGCAGATTTATTTGGTGGTTGACCCACTTTATACTTTCAACTGGAATTATATTTTAAAAATAGCATTATGCGTGCTACCTCCCTCTTCTAATCAACGTGCATATGTGATAAATTTTTTTAAAATAAGCTTTACAAATTTTCTTTGAAAAAAAAAAATACACACTGGTATCGTACGATGAATCAATAAAGAAACGTGCGTGGAAATTTATTGATAACTATGTATTTGTATTAGAATAATTTTTCTCTTTTTCTCCCGCAATCTTTTTATTTATCGTCTTCATATATTTTCCTTCAATGATATACATATATAACTGAAGAAATATTTACGAATAAATTCTCTGAACTTTTTTTTCATTTCAATAAAAGAATTTCGTTGCATTGGCAATTGAAATACGAGCTTCTATAGAAGGTCGTTGTGAAGGTCAAATATGTTTCAACAATGAATTCACCTGCCTTCAGGCAGACAAATTATCATTATAAATAATATATAGACATTCACTAGTATAACTCTGAAGAAATTTCGAAGAAAATATTGATATGAGGCCATACATAAATCGTATTGTTATCTATCTCATTTTCAGATTTCTCGTTAATACTATAATTTATCAATGATTCATTTTTATAAATATAGATAATGAATATAAAGTTATTTATATCATTAATTTGTATCTTTACTTCGTTGTGATGAAGAAAAAAAAAGATATTGAATATTAATTGACGTTTGTTGTTTTAAAAAAATCCAAAATTTATGCGGTTTTATATGATTTTATACGATGCTATTCAACATTTTAGTGGGCGACTATCCAAATCTCTAAAATACAAACATATACCATACTATGCATACATCGTTATGCATCAACGCTTTATTTCTATTTATAATATTGATAATAATAATACGTAATCTCGACAAACATCGCATATATAATATAATTAAATTACAATTCATCAATTCTAAAAGACCATATATAAACTACCACCAATGAATCATGACATATTGTGTACTTTATAACATTGTCTCTTTATATCTCAAATGAAATAATTGATTGAATTATAACAAAAAAAAAATCAGTTTAACATACACTAAATGTCAAATGTGACCATGACATATACTAGTTGATGATCGATCACTTTACAATGCTTATCAATTTAAATTCCAAATTGAATCCTTTATTTTTTTTTTTTCATCACATTTAGTGTTACGTCATTGTCTATAGGACGAATTTCCGTTAATGGAGAGATATCGCAGTGAGATTATATTGGTATTTAGTATTTATGCAACAGATCGATTGATTGGAATCCCGTGATGTGATGGCTCATTAAATTATCATTCACTCATATAGGTTGAATTGGTTATGTAAACAATACAAGTGAACAAAAAAGCAAAGAAGACGTAGGTATTCACATGTCATGGATATTATTTTCTTTGTAATATTTGTTAAATATACTAATGTTAAAATAAAAAAAATAATATAATAAATAAAATATATGATATTAAATTTATTTAAATTATATTGTGCATCTGTATGTATTGATATGAAGAATAATATCACAGAATACATGAAGTTATAGATTTCAATTGAGTGGTGACACTTTCAATTATATTTTAGCAATAGATATCCCATCTCGCAATTTCAAGTAGACAAAAATAATCAATAGGTTGCACTTTTACAGATTCAGTTCATCCATTGTATTTTTTTTTTCTTTTTTTATAAATACGTTTATTATATAAAATGAAGAAAAAAACTAGTGCAACAAAATTGTGGAATGCATGCACACATGAGGACAGTGTGTGATTATCAAAAATAGAATTCTTTATTATGCTCGTTTATTTTTTTCCTTCATTACGCCTAACCCATGTGTATATAACCTAACTCTCTTGATATGCAACAAGATCTTTGAAATCGTCCTACGCAAATTTCAAAAGACACTATGAAATATTAAACCAACATGATTCATCGAAATACACAGTGTGATACGAATTTTCTTAGGTTATAATCAGCTACTGTGACGATACTGACGTCGATGAAAATGGAAATTTGAGCTCTTTCTCTTCGCTATTTTCCACTCCACTCCAACACATATATAACTCACACATGTATATATAAATTAAAGAAAACTGTAATAATATTACTGAATGTACTTACAAAAAAACCAAATAAAATATTTCAAGTGAATATTTTTTCTAATTATTCACAACTTAATTTCACATCTGACATACACTACGAATTAAATTCGTTTTATTTCCCCTCTCTGATTCCTTCAAGAAGCTACAACTTTCCCTTTCACTTGGATGATTGGAAAATATGAATAAAAATTCTATGATCAATGAAAAAATACCAACGCATCTCAATGTATGTCACAATAAACTTTCCCTAAATACTTATAAGTATTAAAAATTACTTTAAATATATAAAACATCCGTATCTACACACATACATGCGTGTTTGCTCATATTATAACCAGCTGAGATCGATACGATTATCGATTTGTATGTAGTTCCACTATTTCCTTGACACACTGAATTTTGGTTATTTTTTTTTTTTTTTCACCAACACAGATGACACATTATATGTATATATAATATTTATCTCCCTTTTTCTCATTCTCTTCCTCACCTTTTTATTTCCAAGTCTCTCTCACTCATATTATTTATTAGTGTATAGACTTAAAATAAAATCTGAGAGAAGCTCATTTTGCTCCACCCAATTTCTCTTGTTATATGTTCACACACAAAAGATCACCAGTTATTATGATTTTTGGTAGATTTATGAGTGAAAGGCGCAGGTCCATAACTATAATACAATAAATTCAATCTATTTATTGTCATTGGACGCAACGAAATGTAATTCACTAATCCGCGTCATTACTCTATCTACACTGCTGCGGACAACAAAGTAAAAAAATAAAATAAAAATGTTATTCTCTATAAGGAAAGAACTCTCGCGATTATAGATTTACCTTTATTTATTTATTTATTTTTTTTGATTTCGGAGCTGCTCTCTCGTTTTCTCTGTCTTGTTATACACTTGTTACGACTGCTACGAGTGCTACAACACAAAATACAACCATACAACCACCAACACAATTTTATCTTGCCATGGAGTGACTCAAATGTACTTATCTGTACTATACATTACTACCTACTGGTACTATAACCAATACCATCACTCATTACTATAACTGTAACTCATACCAACAACCGTCAACGCAACGTGCGTTCAAACAATATGGCGGCTACTACACAAGGTTGCCAATTTCCGTGTTGATAATTATATATATGTATATGTGTGTGTATTTTTTCGTCTGAGAAAGACACACATAGATGATGATTGTGTGAAGCACTTCCGCGGCTTCGTATCATTGGGCTAATGGAATGAGACGAGTAAGAATAGAAATAGACTGGATATAAAGAGGTGGAAGGGATAACTCTGAATATCACGTGATTAAATTGCAGTATTAAAAAAAATGTAATATATGTGTAAATGAATGCGTTTGTATGTTGTTAAAAATTTATATTTTGATTCATAGAGAATTATTGATAATCTGTTACATACTATGTTGCTCCTTTATGTTGTTTAGATAATTTAATGAAAGAGAAAATATTTTTTAGAGATGCCATATGAAAGTAAGGCAGTAAGATTTTTTTATTGTAAATAGTGGTGGTGAATTTTAATATTTATAAATAGAATACTTTTGTTTTAGGTTAAAAATGGCGCTTAAAATGTTGTACTGTATGTATGGCGCTGTGTAGTGCCATCTTTAGTTGGACGTACTCACTATTTATGAATTTTATAAAGAAAAGTATTTTTTTTTTAATTTTAACTATGGGAAATGATTGTTAAATTTTATTTGATTTTGAAACAATTATATAAATTATCACTTTATGTATGGTATTACGATATTCTGTACCTGAATTTGTTAATCTTGTATGTAGATATATGATTAGTGGATTATTTTTCTAGTTACCATATGATTATTAAATGAATTTATGAATTTATTTTATGAACTTTGTAATAAATAATTATGTAAAAAATATATATGTACTTCTAACGTAATATATTTATGTTATATTGAATTATTTACAATTTTATAAATTTATTAAATTAACTGTAGAGATATTTATTCCTCGCGATCTCGAAGAGGTTCATTCAGTGCTCTTCGCATGGATACCTCTTGAAGTCTTTCTAAATTTATCGTATCACATTCGTTGGGTGGCAAAAAAGCACCAACAACAAATCTCTTTTCTGAATTTAAAAAGTTAAAGGTTGTACATGCTTTATCGACAGGTAGAATTTCTGAACTTATATTCAACTCTTTCATTATATTTTTAAAATCCACAAGTAATGGTGCATCTCGCGGATAACTCTTGTCTAATCCTAATATCATAATATCAGGTCTTGGAATAATGACTTTAAACAGTGAAAGTGAATCCCTGTTAATGTCACTTGTTGATTTTATATTCCATCCAATCACTGTTTTTGGAAAAATAATCATTGGCCCAACTACGTAAATACCAATGTTCAGTTTGAATCCGTACTAAAAATAATAGAAAAAAAATTAATATTTAATAATTAATATGTGATAATGTCTTCTATATAAACGTCTTCTTGAAAAATAATTTGTTGAAAAATTTTACCCTCAATGAAATGCTTATTTGGTCTCAAGATTACTTGTTTTTAATATCTATACATATTGTAATAAACACAGAATAATTTTCCATTGTAATTTATGAACACGTTCACAAATAAGTTGATATTAATTTGATGATTTGTATATTTTCATTATTCCAATAATTGTACATATTTCTTCCACAGCAAGCAGCCTTAAGAACGAAATAAATTTCTCATTGAGTATAAATATTTTGGGATCTCTCATTAGATTTACTTTACTGTGAAAGTGCAAAAATCAGATAAAAAGCTTTACTTCAATAAGTACTGGTTTGCAAATATTTATACAAAACAAATTAAATACTTACTACAGAAATTCCATCTACCATTAATCCATAGTCTGCATCTCTGTTTAAAATTGTCACAGTTGTTTTGCCATCACCTTCATACGCACCTTTGTGCATTTGTCTTCGAATCGGTTGATACTTTCTTAAAAAAATAACAATAGAAACAATTAGACAATAATAATAAACAATCCATATAATTTATCAATTCATTGTTATTATTAAATGAATAATAAATTTACAAATATTCTTATAATATTTGAATTAAAAATTTCTTGTGTTATTTCTAAAATTTTATTACTTTATTAAATTTTTACAATGCCCTCGTAATATCTGAGATGATATAATAGACATTTTTAAATAAATATTACTTAATATTAATCACGCGTGAACGTGAAGTTTTTAATTTTTGAGGTTATGTCGTACAACCCGGCGATTATTGGACAAAGCGCCCCCTATTTTATTCATTTATTGGTTATCATTATCATCCCAAGTACGCCTGAAGATGGCGGAAACTTTGAAAGTCTATTCTGTAATTTATAAAACCGCGCACGCGTTTGTGTTTGAATGTTCATCATTCAATTTCTCGACGCTTTTATGCGTAGTGCACCATTATAGTTACTCTTACGTTCTAGATTTATTTTCTGATAAAAATTACATTTTCCAACTTTAGCAGATATTATTATCAAAAATGCATAACAAAAATCAAATGGAATATATAAATAAAATTAATAAGTGAAGATAAGTACCGAAATATTAGTTAACACAACTCCAAGTTTATAATTAAAAAAAATTACATTTTTATATTGGGAATAATCTCACGTTAGTATGGCGAAATTTGTTGCTACAATAAAAGCAATAATAACTCGTTTAGTATTTGCATCTCATGGATTTATTGCAATTTGGCAAGTGGCAACATTTAAAAAAAATCCATTGTATTGGTATTTAAGTTGTCCAATTCTTCTTCTTTTCTTTGAGGGAATTTTCACTGTTACAATAAAGACTAATCAAGAGTGGAAATGGTAAGAAAAAATATTTATACTCATATGTTTATATCAATAACATTATTATAATTTAAATTATAATTATATTTTTCTCAAAGATGATTGGCTTACAAGTAACTTCCGGAAAACAATAAGGGTATTTTTTTTTTTTCATGTATGAGATCACAACTTACTTTTGATGGACAGACGGAAATTGTGCATTAGTCAATTGTATCAAATTCAGTATTATATGTATCGGCTATCACTTCCGACATAAATCCGGACAGGAAGTGTATCCATTTATAAACACTAAAGAACTTTTTTGAAACTTAACTATCAGATAAAATTCATATGACATAATAACACACTGTTGTATATGTATTGTAATTTTATACTCGGCTGAAATTATTCATTATTTTTTATATAATAATTTTGTCAATAGTTGGATGAATAAAAAGTTGAAATTTATTTTCAGGTTTTGCCCATCAGTATTTCTTTATTTGGGAAGTGTCGTGCCAGCAATATGGCTGCTGGAATTGGATAAATTGGAGCGACGAATGAAAGTACGAGATTCAAATATCAATATTTCTGAAACTCTTGATTTATCAAATTTGGCAGCTGATGACTTGAAACATTTGGAAAAAGTCTTTGGAGTAATATATATACACATACGATATTAATTTATATGATATATTATATTTATGTTATATTTAATTTTTATTTTTAGGTTAATTTAAAATTACCAGATATTAAAATATCAACGGAAACATGGGTGACTTTAATCGAACAATTTCTTATGCTTGTTCTTATTGTTGGTCGTTGGATGTTGCCTAAAGGTGATTTAACGCGTGATCAATTGAGTCAACTATTGCTTGTTTATATTGGAACAGCTGCTGATATTATCGAATTCTTCGATTCATTTAAAGAAGATAAAATTGGACGAGAATTGGTGCTGGTTTATTTGACTCTTGGAATTTGGTCGTGGTCTTTAATGCAATTTACAGTTGTTCTTACTGCAACAAAATCACGAAAATGTCGATTATCATCAGGTACAACAATTAAAAGAAAGGTATCATCTAAAACTAGCTGTTGCAGTATTGACGTTTGGGCTATAGCTATTAATATGATCCTTCAAGATGCTCCATTTCTTGCCTTTCGTTTAATCATAATAATTCATTATCAAATTGTGAGTTATATGAATATTTTTTTCACATGCAAAAATACTTTAGTAATATTGCTGCAGTTATATAGACTTTATGTCGTTCAAAGTGAAAATAAGAGTAAGAAAAAAAGAAAAAGAAGACGAAATGAGAGACGTGAAGTAATGTCAAGTATTAGTGTTATTTCTCGAAATGATTTATATAAATGTGAGAGTTCAAGGAATGGAAAAAAACGACGACGAAATGATGAAAATGTTGAACCAGACTCGGAGGATTATCCATCAGAAGATCGAGATATTGATGAGATACCACAAAAACATTTCCGCCGGACAAAAAGGTTGGTAATATTTATTTTTATAAATATATTCATTATAATGAATGAATAATTAAATGTTTGATTATAATTAATCTACAATTATTAGACAGAAAAGACAAGACACGGGATATTCCACTTCTAGCACTCATAATTCATCCAAGCACGATAAGATACAGAAATTAAAAGGCAAACGTACTGAAGCATATCGAAATGTGGAAGCACAAGCTGATATTGTGTCGTATGATGAAGATATTAAAAAAAAATTGATGAAAAACCAAAAGAAAAAAATGGGAAAGATCGATGGTCATGCTAAACGATCTGCGATTAAAAATAAAAATGATTGCGATAAACAGACAGCAAGGCATTGTGAAAAAATGATTGTGAATTATCAAAGTACTGAGGATAGTTCAGAAGAAGAGAGTTCAACCATCGATGAATCTGAAACAGAGTCAGAACAAAGGTATACATATCATCATACTTCTATTTATCTCCTTATGATAAAATATTAAATACATACAACTGATCTGTAATGTTTTAATTTTCAGATATGCACGACATAAATCACATAGAGTATGAAAAAATTGACACGATTACTCTAAAAATTCAGCATTATTATTTCTCTATAAAATAATGACAATTGTTTAGAGAAGTAGTATAATGTAATCTGCAAATATAATAAATAAGTGAAAATGGCATTTCATTTTATATAATAATACTTAATAATTATCAATGTGTAATAGAATATTAATATTTAATTCAATATATTTTTATGTGTATCAATTTGGTAATAATATTAATATCAAATTAATCATTGATATTAATAATCGTTACAATTAATTATTTAATGAATGTAATAATAATATTGTATAATTACTTCTAGTATCGCGAGTTAATCCAATTTATACATTGTTTTGCATCGAGAGTATTTAAATACGTAACAAAATCATCTTGGTGTATACCTATCGCTGTACAATATAGCATTGCTGTATCACTAATTAATTCATTTAACCAATTTGCTGATGTATCATTTACGTTATCACTTTGTATCTTCGATGACGATGTCATCAATATTTCATTATTAGTATTTGCCGTAGAATTTTTGACGAGATCATTTGTAGTATTTTTATTTAAATCATCAATCGATAATTCATTATCATTTAATTTTTGGTATTTAACAATATTTTCATTATTAATTGTTCTGTCCGCTTTTACTGATGTTAATGTGTTTGGTGTGATTCCGGATATATTTAATTTACCATGGTTTTCATTTTTCAACGATGGGTCTGATGTTTTTAATAAAATCAATGTATTTTTTGAACCATGTTCCAATACTTTTTGAAGTTTCGCGTGATTTTTTATGCATTTCAAATTTAATGGTGGCTTTGTAGTTTGCAATTTTGGTGAATCGACATCACAATTTAAATTAGATTTTTGCAAATTTGTTACTTTAAGATCTTGATCCATACATTTTTCATCATTTATTTTTTTGCAATTATCAAGTAGTCTTTTATATTGTGGCATTGATATTTGCACAGAGTAAGCTAACACAGAATGTAAACTTTCGTGCATATAATTTTCAAATGATCTCTTTACATCACGTTCAACATTGCAATCATGTTTCTTGGTATCTGTTGTGTGAATATTGTCTTGTTGATGTTGAAAATAATTTGTAGCTATTCCTATTTTTAATGATTGTGAAATTTTTTGATAAGAGCATCCATCCAAATTTATGAAATTTTCACCAATACATTCAACGGCTAAACCCATCTGTATTTTTAATTTATAAATATGTTGAAATGTTTTTTTGAAATGTTTCTTCTTAAAAGAAAAATAGTTGATACAATAGATATAGAAAATATATAAAGATAAATGCTTATACCTGTGGATGATAAATTGGCCTTTCATGCATACCATGTATCGGCCATTCTTTCCACTCTATTTCATCCTTAATAGTTGGTGCTTGATAAGACGCACCGACGTTATACATTTTTTTCGTAACTGATCTAGTATTCATATAAGGAACGGTGGATAATTTCGTGTGCTTTTTGTCTATTATGTTATTAACAGGATCGTCATTATTGCCACGTCTTTTTGTTGTTAATAATCTAGGTCGAGTAGAATTATCATCAAATTTTTTTTTCGTTTCACGAACTGGATTTCGACGCATTCGGATGTTTCGGCTAGAAAATAATAACATTAATTAATTACACATATATTAATAATGAAATATTAGTCATAATTATTATTTTTACATGAAATATAATAGTTAGAATTATTATTTGAATTTATTATCGTACATAGATTTCTCTGGTCCATGAACTGATTTCATTTTTTCGGTACTTGATTCGATTGTTTTTTCAATGACCTTTTGTGTCATTAAAGTTTTTGACAACTCTTTGGTGTTACTGCAACTGTTACTCTGTTTTATCAATATCGTACCAGCCGGTAATTTTGGCAACAATATTTTCTCATCATGAACAGTATTTGACATGTTGATGATATTGTGAAGTGAGCTACAAAATGAGTTTGTGATAGTACTGCCATTGTTAATTTTTTGCATTTCGTCTAGCCTAAATTCTCGACGAAGTTCCATTTTGGTTTTTTGATCACTCAATTCGATTACTCGTCGATTTTCACTGTTATATTGATTACTTTGACATACAAATGCAGGTGGTTTATTAATTATTATTAAATTACTTTTCGTATTATTACTATCTACATCGCAAACAATATTGTCTCGCGCACTTTTATAGTTCTCATTTTTATTATTTCTTAGCAATAACATTTTTCTTTCATTACACACTGAATGAATCTGCGCCATTTGTATACGATTAATCGAAATATTAACATGAAGAATAAAACATTAATTTGTTCATACGTACTTTTGCAATAATAACTCTCAAGCTCCAATATAATCTCAGGTATTAAATCAGTATTCAAATGTTTATTTTTTCTCTTATTTTAGTGTGGGGGTTAAATATTATGTGAGTGATCGTTACTACGTAACCATTAAATTGAAAAATCCAACATCGATAATCGATACTAAGAAAGTAAGGTTAGTTTTGCTTATAATTTTTCTTTGATAATAAATTTGCTATTAATTATAAAAATATGGAAAAAATAATTCACAATAAACTATACCGTGTACAAAATGTTTATTATGATTTCTTTTATTTAAATATTATTCGAAATAAAATTCTACTTATGCAATAACTATAAATTCTAACCGACTCCGTACAGGTACACAATTATACGAAATATAATTCGTTCGTATTGCACGTCAATTATATAAATAACATGTTATTTCAATACTTTATAATATAAATCTCCAATAGATGATTGAGGATATTATTTACAACAAAAATGCATGGAGTGTATGCAAAGGATTTTTCTTTAAAATGTATTTTAATTCAAATTGTCAGCAGTTAAATTAAGAGTCGTCAGGGCTGATCGACGATTTGGATTTACGCCGAGATTTTCCCAATTAATCCAAGCAAGACGTGCCATCAGATCTATAAAAATGCAAATAATTCATATTTGGATATATATTTATAAATATATGATGAGTAAATAACTATTTAGTTTATTTGAAACGTTACCACTTGTATTCCATTCGGCGCGTTCACTGCTCATCTCGCCTCGCAAACACATTTCAATGTATGTCAATGGATCAATGTTCTTTACTTTGAGTACTTCTGTTAGCAGAGCAATATATGCAATTGCCAGTCGCAATGTGTCAATTTTTGATAAACGTTTTTCATACGGGAACGTTGGTACATGTCCCCTAAGTGCGTCGAAAGCCGAGTTTATGCTGCTAAAAATTCCAATTACACTTAGAATCCATGATCAAATTAATTGCAAATAGAAATGGAATGGAAAAGGGTTGATGTTATATTAAAATTGCAATTTAGTCAGCTCAGGTTCAATCTTACTAATTACAAATTATAACTGATTGAGAAATTAATTTTTGCTGATATAACAACTACATAATTATTTGTACTATAATTGGATTCTCACGACTACAAAAGGTTAAATTTCATTCATTGATTGATAAGAGATATATTTTGAATATATCATTCTTTTTCTCAAATGTCTGAATAGCTCTATGTAGTAAAAAATTTTTATATTTTACAGGTAGATACGAAAAAAATGGACATCAGTTAAATAGAAGTGGATTAATTATATAGGCAGCTGTTCTGACAATTCCAAATATATATTAAAAAAATCAAGTCAATTATTGAAACGATAATTACATTCATCATTTCATTTTTATTCAATAAAATGCAAACGTGAGTTTGTAAGAAGATTTATAAATCCTCAAAATCAAACATTAATTTTATTTTTTATATCACAATTATTTTATTATTATTATTGAAAAGTATATGCACTCTAAATTGGAAGAGTAGCTTTTTATATAATTCTTACCTTAGCATACGTCGTCGTTCACGAATATTGGCAGCATTCCGCTGATTTCTATAAGGACTACCATTTAAATAATAACCCTCTTCAATTCCGTTCATCTCATTGTCGTTATGATCTAATTATGAAACAAGAAACACTTTGCATGAATTGTTTTCAATTATATGATCATTAACGCAAAAAAATTTACCTTGTGTAGGTATTGGCATATGATATTGTAGGGGTGAATGTGAATGAGCATGAGGGGAAGTATGAGCAGACACGTGTTGCGTCGTTCGTCCAGCATAGGCACAAGAAGGCAATTCTGTAAGATCTTCTTCACTTATATCGCTGCCGGGTCCTAAGTAAAATCGCGTACTGCAACAAATGATTATTTTAAAAAACATATAATAAATTACTGATTCCAAAATCAATGATTGAATTAAATTCATCGACAAATATACAATCATATTCTAATTATAAATGACATTTTGATAAGAATATTAAATAGTACGAAATAGAAATTATTTATAATCACCTTGGACAAATGGAATCGGGTGTTTTAGATGGAGTCGGTGCCGTGCGATGTCTTCCATTAATTCGATGTCCACGTTCTTCATAATTATAATTGAGATGTGATGCCATCTCAATTATATTACACAAATTCCCAATTAATAATTTAAATTCACTATTTTAAATTTTCATTATTCACAATTTCAAATAATATCTGAATATTTAATCAATATTTTAACAAACATTTATTTCTCTTATTTTATTTCAGCGATTGCAAAAATGTTATATCACGAAACTTGAGCCTGGAATGTTCAACCACGACTATCACATCAGTCCCCAGGGACTCCACCCTTATATATGTCCACGAGCTGGCTGGTGGCAGAGAAAGGGATAGAAATAACAGTGAATCGATATCAACCCCTGGGCGGAGCAAGTCAACCAATGAGCGCTCAGTGAGGGTAAGATTATTATCAGCGCATTCACTGATAGGGTAGAATTTAATAGCGCAATTTACTTTGGCTGTAACAACGCGACACATAAGCGAGTAGCTGTGGTTTATCATTATTGCCAACCAAATTACTTTATTTATTCGGCTGTATAATTTCTATGTACGCTCCACATATATATACCTATACATGTGTACATTCTTATATAACTTTGGTGAGTAAAGACAACATTATGTAAAAAATACAAAGGAAATTCTGCAACTAATGATGGAATGAATGATAAAAATGGAATAAAAACAGATCAGCCACGTACGTTGAGTATATATAATTTATTATTGCAATATATTTTATTTAAAGCTTTGTCTTGAAGAAAAAAAATGTGCAATATCGTCTTTTGGAATCAAATAGGCCAAGTTATTATATATTATTTGGAATTTATAAGTGTATATAATTTAGTAAGGTATAAATGAATGCAATTTCATTCAGATTTAAATGCGATATATATTATTGAAAAAGTTCTTTGAAATTTTTTCAGAGCTCTGTGTATTTAATATCATGATGTACGTACGAATATTAAATAATTTATGAATATATAGATATGGATGATTTTATTGAAATGACAGCCTGAGAAATGAATCGCTTCGTGATTGTCTGTTCAAATATTAGCCTTCCCATCGCACGTGAATGCCTGACAAATATTTAAATGAGCTGTATTTTCGCGGCACAATACGAGTATAGAGTGCAATGCAATTATGCGAGGTGTTAATACGACCACAATAGTTTTGGTGTAGGGTTGTTAGGTACAAGCCGAAGGGGAAATTGTATTGTCAAGACATACGACGCCAGGCGCCGGTGAACATATATATATATACGTACAAATTCTGTTGAAGGAGTTTTTAACTAATCCGTATCGCTATTCTCTCTCTTTTACTCTGTACTTTGAGAGATTTGTACCCGCCCTCTCTCATTATTCAATAAACTTTATCTTTACAGTTGGTTTAAATATTTGACATTTATTGCATAATTTATTTTGCACAATAAAATATATAATACAAGGTGTATACACACTGCGGTGTCCGTTACTACTAAATATATTTTATAATAATTTTTTTGTATAGTATGTTTATTAATAGATACGCAATGATAATATTAATTAATATTATTAATAGATACTGATGAATAATATATAAATATTTATGATTGTACATATTGCGATCACTGATAAAACTTAATGATTAATATTTAATTAATTAATTAATACTAGTAGTTAATGATCATTTCTTGATAAAACTTTAGTTTTCAATAATGAGAAGCGTAAATAAATTTTATAATATCCAAACTAATACATAATTATTAATAACTCATTAGTTGATTTAGTTTTAGATTTTAATTTACAACAAAATAACTATACAATATATATTTCTAGTAATATTAAGGAAACATAATTGAAAAACAGATTGGATAACTGCAGGAGAGGGTCGTTAGATTATTGCACAAACACTTAGTTCACGATTACACATTGCTTGTGTTCCTATTCCAGGTCCCTTTGCTTTTGACAAGCAACACAAGGAGCCCCCTGTCAGCACCAGCAACAAGAGGGATAACCAGTGACGAGTGAGCTCTATAATAGAGATTTCACGCCGCGCCGCGGGCCCTAGCCCGCTTTGGTTCTCACAGTAGGGGTCTCATATCATCATCGCACATATATTGTCATAGATAATTACTATTTTTACTACTACAATAAGGGACAAATGTTTTGCCATGTACTATACCATACTATACACACGCTCGCGTGCCTCTAAGTATCTGTTTATAGTCCTGGGGGATCAATTTATTTGCTAAATTATTTATTGGTCAAATATGCTTACGAGGTTACACGAGTGGTTGGACACGGTTTACCCAAAATCCGTTTGATTGTCTGTTGTGATTCAAATGGTTGGGAAAAACAAACTGGATTGTGGTACTACGATATATTTATGCTATCAAGCTTTATCATAATACACAAACTCTCGTAATCGATTAATTTTTTATTTTCTATACAATTATAGTTTCGATTTTTATTTTTTTATATTTACATATATTAATATCAAATATTTATTTTTATTAAATACAATAAAATATATAGTTTGTTTTTTATTGTGGTTTATAATGAAATTGAGAAAAAAATGTAGTGTTGTATCATTCATGATATAAAGTACATAAATGCGTGGATGTATATATAACATATATATATATATACATATATATTAATGACTGTTTATCCTATTTAAAGACAATTCATATGTCTGAAACATATAGCACAGAGAGGAATAATGTGCTTGAAGATTGTCAACTGTTTAGATTCAATGAGGTGAAAATAAGTTGTGGCCAATCTACAGAATATGTAACAAATGAATTGAATTTTATACATATATATTATATATATATTTTCATCCCCTTTTTATCTGCAAATTCGTTTTCTGGCACTTTAGATCAGTGGAGAAAACCCGCCAGTGAGTTGTTGATGACTATTTGCGGTTGTCAGACTGAGAAAAAGAGCTGAGAATGAGAAAGACAACGAGACGTCGGGTGTGGCGTAACTCACGTGGCAAAACGTACGTTCCATTGTATATTGACTCGCTCACTGCGAGAAGGGATGGAATGGGGAGCAATTGAACGTGCCAGGACACGTGTATCAAAATAGGCTTGGTGGCCTGTGCTCTGTTTGTATACTCTTTACATATGTGGCCTCATACCTCGTTTGGTAAAATAATTTTTTTTCTTTTACTCTAGATATATAGTCAGTCAACGCATTCATATCTATTTCTATTCATATTCTGTTTTTATCATACATTGATGATCCTTGCAATTCCAATTCACAATTTATTTATTCTATATGTGACAATTTTCGATATACATATAAATTATAATGAGATTTTGTTCAAACTATAATTTTTATTTTACATCAACTGTTGATATTAATATTTGAGCAAGATTTCATTTATATCATTCAGACATTTAGATTCGCTGGCTAATGATAAATCTTCATTGAATTATACCTAATAATCAATTTTAGAAACTGATTAATAAATACAGCATTATTTTAACAGCTAATAAATAATTTTCTCAGTGTAATATAACACATGCATATTTATCATTCACGTAACCAAGACTCATTTCAGATGAAAAGGGTATTCATCGAAATTGGCCTTACACCATAACTTGAACAAATGTATATATATTTATGTATCACGCGACTTTTACCCTATATATACAAATTATATAGCTGTATGTACATAAACATACACGTTAAAATTAATGATACACTATTTAGTTACGCGTCAGTTCATTTTCCCAGGGTAAATGTGGATAAAGTAGTTCAGTTGAAGGAGGGGCATCGTATACTGTCGACTTTGAGCTTTGGCCTTTGATATTATTGGGGTATTTCGATTGGGGCTACAACTCTAGTATTATATACATATATATACATGTGTATATAGTGCTATACCGTTTCAATTCAGTCACTTCAACATGTCATTGTGGCTAATTTTAGGGATGAACACACTGCAAACGCGTGTACATTTACCAAATAGAGCACAATGTGATTTATGATCTTCATGAAATAAAAAAAAAAGGAATCGTTCATATATCTCTTGCATGCCATGGTAAATAATTTAAATTATGTGCGACGATAATAGAAAGTTATCGATGTATATACATCTCTAATTTTATACAAGTTTTATCTCTATTTGGATTTAATATTAATTCTCTTAGTATATAATAATGATAATAATGATAAAAAATTATAGCTTATGATAAAGTTACAAATATAATTTATATTAGTCAATTAATCAATGTATAAAATATTAATCAATATAGTGTGTATAAAAATTGCTATGCAATTATATATAGTGAACTTTACTGGAGCAATTGAAATATTATTTTACCACATATATGATAACAAAGCTTTTTTTCATTGCGCTGCAACGAATAATATCAATTTATATAACTCATTGTTTATTTTTATATCTCCTTTTAATAATATAATTATTAAAAAAAATATATAATAAATCTAGTTCACTGTGATACAGTAATTTTTAATAGATTTTTTATTCTGTTATAAAATTTGAAATATATTATTTAGAATATACGTTTTTTGTTAACTACAGCATTCGAATTTTCGCTCAACTAAATAGCTACTCAAAGCTAATATTAAATTAGCCTTTCATATTAACTCATAATCATCTGTTAAACTATAGACATATTAACTGTCTATTATACATATAAAATAACTATCGCGTTTTAATTCACATATTAATTGTGTCATATTGTGGGATTAATTAGTGAATAATAAATGATCAGTTAATATATTATTGACCGTAATGGAAATATGTGCTCCATCCATGTATATATGTTTTTATGTTCATTATTATTTTCACACATTTACATATTTGTATATTGGTGGTTGAAAATTATATACAATATATGCATATATAATCGTTACATTGAGAGATGGATATTTGTGAAATACAGAATAGCTTCTATCAATGTTGTCGACTCTTTATGGTGGAATATGTTTGTGACGTAAATTATTAGCCCTCGGGTACTAACACAGGAACATAAAGGATATATACATGTATACAAAGAGACCAAAATGAAAGCCAACATTATGATGGTGGGTTGGAGCGGGCGTGGTTTGTGGAGCTCCCAGTCCATGCGAGGGTGGCAACAGGCGTGGCACTTCCGGTCTTACGAGACACCAAAATGTTCAATCTTTTTGAAAATCGTCGACTTTCAAGTATGAAATTTTTTATTTGTAAAGTATATTTTTTGAGATACATTTGGTTCAATATTGTACTCTCTCTCAAGATTCAAAACTCAATGTCATCAAGTCAACTATGTAAGATTATTAATTTTGTTTATTTTCTTTTGTGGAGTTTTTCTGTTTTTATAATGATTGGTTTATATTTCATTCCAGCAATCAGGATTGTATATTCTTTGTCATGGGTGAAGAATATGAAATTAGTGCATAGTTGGAATTTCATTTCTTTTTCAATGAAATATATACATTCAACGTTATTCAAAAATATTTTTATGGTGTTGTTCCAAACATCCATTTAAATTTAAATGTTGTCAAATTTATAAATTGATTTAGAATTACATTATCCCTTTTAAATATCATTTTTTTAAATCAAACCAAGTATTATCGGCGGATGTAAAATAAAGTTATATCACTTCAAATATTTATTGTATTTATTAATTTAGATCAATAAAATAAATTAATTCAACATATTCATAATAAATATTCAAGATATAACGTGGAAGTTTTCTATCCAAAAGTTTTCTGTTTCAAATCATTTTCTATATATAAATATCGCAGTTATGCTTAATTCACCTTCAACAAATTTTTCCTAGAACAACAATCAGCAATCAACTAATATTTAATCATAACAATTATTATATTCAATAATATATTCTCATTTTTATCAACATTATCCATGGTCACATGTATAAAATTTTTCATGATAAAAATTTTCAATCCCAACTTCAGCATCATCCACAAATTATGGCGAGTATATATAAACTCTATATGTATACAGTCCCTCAGAACAGTACATATTTCTCTGTTTCTCTTCTTCATACATAGGGTTTACGTTTGTGCAGTGGTAATGGGCTGTCAGGAGCAGACGTTGGCTGTTCAGGCCTTATATACCGACACCATTACACTCACCATCGCCCTATCAGCTTGGTTGCAGCCAAACCCCTCGGTAGGAGGTTGAACAGTGAGCCCTCATTTATCTCTGTCTTCGTCGTATACATATACGCACTGGAGGCGACACTCGGGTAATATGTATATATTATATAGTATATAAATAAACTTATATATCTATACCATATACAAATCGTCGAGCAAACTGGGTAGGTTTATCGTAACGATCTCTTCCTTCCTCTTACTCTTCTATCTCATTCTCTTTCGCTGCAAATTGATCAATACTACGAGATTTTCCAACGTGGCGGATAGGGCGGTGGTTATTCCAAATATATAACACACCTACAGTTGCATACTCTTATATTATTATTACTGTACATGTGTGTAAAGTAAATTAATTTTTTTTTTAATTTTCCCTGCAAAAGATAAGAATAATTTCACTACAATTTTGCTTATGAAAAATACATTGTGTGTATTAATAATTTTATGAATTTATGGCATACAAAAATGGGTTTGTGTTCATTTTATCTTTTTTTTTATATTGTATGAGAATTTTTATTTGATTTAGTGAGAAGTATTGATTTATTTATACCAAAATTGCTTTGTGAAATTGTTTGAGAAACGAATAGTAAATTGGAAGGAATTTAAGTGATAATTTGAGAATTGAAAATCTTTAAGAAGTATTTTAAAATATTAACTAGTGGTTTCTATGATGGTGTGTTAGGTTCAGTGATAATTAATTTGATTATAAATACTATTAGACACACTGCTCTCTTCTTGTACATGAGAATTAAAGTACTAAGAAAAGTTGGTTGGATTTATTTGTTTATTATACTTGAACTCATACTTTTATTAGTATGTATATTGAATCGAGCAGACGTAAACATTAATTAAGTCTTTTTAATTTTAGGCAGCTGCAAAATGCATAAATTCAGTGAAATAATCGAACTTGAATTTTGAATGCAAATTCTTCGACGGGATCCGACATCAAAATACAGTTTGGACCTTGTTCAACTTTTCATCATTGCCTGTGAGTAAATCATAAAATTATTTAGGAAATAATTGAATGATATTTTCAAAAATTTTAATTACAAGTAACGAATATTTTTTTGATAAACTGATTCGTACCTGAGTCCAACAACTGTTTTTGAATTTCCTCATCTGATAATTCCATATTATTGTTACTTAATTTGCAACATGCTCAGCGATTTTGCTTCTGCTATCAATAAACATCAATTCATTTATCTTATTATTTCATCATTTCATAAACTAAATGACTTACTTGCAGGTGTAAAAATTTAAATAAATATTTTTAAAACATCAAACAAATTTTCATTTGAATGTATTTTGAAAGAAAGATACTACCAATCTGAGAAAGTGTATAGTGTGATGTATTACCAATAGGGAAAGTTGAAAGAGATTTGGAGGTTAACCTCTTTCGGCGTCGACTTACACATGCGCACTGGATAGTCTGTTAAGTGATTGTTTGAGGTTATAATTCTCTCGTAGCATATACATTTTATCCTGGTTTATTTAAATAATCATTAATATATAACGATAATATATATAAAAAAAGAAAAGAAGAGGCCAAAACTGTGGCGTTGCAATTAATATTTTTTTCAAGTTGTTGAATTGGCGGTTAAACAGAGACTGCTTTCTTGTCCGCTGTCGCGCTAGTGTTGCATCACTTTGCTTATGAGTAGTTTCGCTCATTATCTTTATATTATTCATGGGTAGCACAAAGCACATATATCTCTTTGGTGCGTTCATTAACCGAAATTGCCCGACGAGTAATTGTACATCAAGCTTTATTACTATTAAATAGCCGAAGATACTCGAAGATGATGGTTTTGTTGATTTGACTTTAGAAATATCATATGGTTGGACCGGTTGGATTTCTTAGCCTTTAGAGTCTAATTCATCACTTTTTATTTATATAATGGCAGATAATGATAATGATTCATCATCTACGGATGATGAAAATATAAAAGAAGCTTTGCGAGAAGCAACCGACTCAGAATTTTTACATAATTATTTATTTAATAACGAAAATTCAAAAACTAATATATCAAGTAAGTTATTCTTTACACACCATCACTACTTGTTCTAACACAATTTGTTGATAGTTTTTTATATTTTCAGAACATGATGTGCCTTCTGTGGTAACTAAGATAAAACCTTCTTCAAGATTACACTCGGAGAAAGCAGATATTATAGAAGGTTTTGGTGTAACACAAAGTTATAAGGATTTTGTGGCTAAAAAATTATATGAATTTCTTGAAAGGTTTAGAATGATATATTTTGTATGTTGGTAATTTGACTTCAGTATAATGTATGATTTTTTTTTTTTAGAAATATCAA
The DNA here is from genome assembly GCA_030347285.1 of Microctonus hyperodae. Classification (NCBI taxonomy): domain Eukaryota; kingdom Metazoa; phylum Arthropoda; class Insecta; order Hymenoptera; family Braconidae; genus Microctonus; species Microctonus hyperodae. Next base: position 3,621,702 of record JAQQBR010001832.1, read on the forward strand.
ATTTAAGAAGATGGATACAGAAAATATCGTGAAGAAAACTTCAGGTGGAATAAAACTTTTATCTTCATCAATAAATATGTTATCTCATGATGAAATCGTACCTAACAACACACATTCTAATAAGAGAAGAAAAACCAAAGATAATTCTGCAGAAAATAAATTGAAATGTCAAGAAGTCGCGGTTAATCCAGAATTGATTATTACGCAAGCAGAAACGAAGGCATGGAATCAAAGACAAAAAGGCACAGTGTTTAAATATAAAAAAAAATCAGATGGAACTTTAGTCGAAGAACAGTAGCAAACTGCTGTCGGTATTGCTACATTTAAACTTTGATATTTCATGTATAATTTTAGTAATTAAAAATATTGATGTATTGTTTATAATTGTGATGAATGATGTAAATTATACAAAATATAGTTAATATGCGAATAAATAATTAATGAATATTATCTGTAATAAAACTATCCAATAGTTCCAAAGTATTTATAAACTAAATAGTTTTTTCAATTGCTCTATTGATTTCGTCTGTTTATTCTCAATTTTCGTATAGTGCACTTCTGTATGGTGAAAATATTATTGATAGAATCATCTACGTCACCCAAGGAACTTTTGTCTTATTTCATCATCAAGTTTTTCCACTGTAACAATGTTGAAATATTTCTACATACATATTATTTATAAATTTTTGAGGAATTTCTTATTGTTTCCCGTAAACGATAAACAACTTATTTGTTGATTTCATTACATAAACAATACTATGTCATAAACGAAATTCAAACACTCACTGACAGCCTCATGCAAATATGTATAATTTATATATAATTTATTATAATTGTTATTGTAAAACATGAAACACTAGGAAATTCGCTGACAATACTGAATTAATATATGCATATGTATATTATGGTGATTGCATATATGTGATACAATATGTTTGTCAAGTGAATAAATAATGGAATATATATTTCCTGACAATTTTTGTGAAAAAATATTACCCAATAACTTTAATTTAAATAAGAATTTCTCCAATATATGTTTTTAGAAGTATGACAAATTTAGATAAATATAATTTGAATGCATATATATTGCAGATGAACTGTACATATAAATTTTTGCACTATAAATTTTTTCTTTATTTTTTTCGAATCAAGTTATACACATAGATATTATGAATTAATAATATATTAATTTTATTTTGGAGCATCAGTAACTGCTAATTCGCGTAACTGATTGTCAAGATTTCGTGTGGTTTGAACAGCTATGTCCACGGCCTGTTTTGTAAATTTAGCAACATCTTCTCGAATCTTTTCAGAATTTTGACCAATAGTTTGTGCTGCCTTATTTGATTCCTCAACAAGAACATTAAGTCCATTAGTTAATTTAGCTTGAAGTTGACTTGCTTGTTCTTTAGCATTTGGTATTTGTGCATTGATGTCATCAACAACTTTTGTTAATTTTTCCTTGACTCCATTCCATGTTTGTTCTAATTCTGGACTTTTGGCTTTGACCTTAAAAGTAATAAATATCATAAACAATTACCATACATGAATAAAAATTCTAAAATAATTACTCATAATTATTTTATAAAATAAATGAATTTGAATAGAATTAAAGAAACTTACATCTTCAGAAACTTGTTTAATGTAATTTTGAACATTAGTAACTAGATTGGTACTCTGAGTTTTAATTGTATTAACAACAGTTTCTTGATCTGGCAAATTGAGCTTCTCTTGAAGTTCTTTACCAAGGTTATTAATACTGGCTTGTGCTTGTGCAATTAAATCAGCAAAAGCTGGTGCTGCTTCAACTGATTCTCCAGCATTAGGTTCGCCACTTGGTAGTCCACTTGTAATTGCAATAATAGCAGCCAGCAAAATAATTTCACATACTCCTTTCATTTTCTTTTCGTATTAAAGTAGCACTATTCAATGACTGGCAATGGAAATAACTGATGTAGTTTCTTCGGTGCTTCATGTCTTTTATAGCCATGATTTATCATTGGCTCTTGGGTCAAAGTTCTCACTTATCATCTTTATATTAAATTATACTGAATAATGCGTCTTGCGATCTAATATATAATTTCTTTTTTTTCAATGTTTTTATTATTCTATTATTTGGAAGCCATTTTTTGTTGTCGAATATATTTCATAACAATAGACTTAAACTTTTATATTATTGATATAAATTTTAAATAAGAATATTCAAGCATTTAATTTAATTTTTGTTCATTATTAGAATATTTATTATACATTTATATTTTTTTTAGTTATACGTATTTTGCACTCAATTCTGTGAATAACAAAAGATTATGTTGAACGTAATAGCAAAGTTAAATTTATTGAAGAATCCAAGGATTTATATTCAATAATATTTTCAAATTTCATACACTAATATGTCATTATTCGTTTCAATATATGTGCACTTATTTTAATTATCAATGGGGTGTAGGTCAAGGTAACATAAACAAATAATGGTCGATGTAATTAATAATGATGATATCAGACTCTTATAGAATCACGAAAGGAATTAATGTTAAAAATTATACCACCATGTATATAAAAAAAATATACGAAACAAAGAAGACCTTTTGCCAGAAAAAATGAGAAAAAAAAGAGACGACAAATTCATAGAATGATTTTACAAATCCATCAAAAACAATATTAACGTTATCTATATAATTTTAATGTGAAAAATAAATAATAGCATTAATTATTATTCAAGCTTGTTAATTGTGGCATGTACAAGAATAATTTATTGAGCAGCAATCAATATAATTTATCACAGCAATAAAATGCATCATGGAATAATGAGTTGAATTTTTTTTTACAGTGCAAACAAGTAATCAGTAAAATTTTAATTTCATATTGATTTCATCTAAATAACGTTGAACACTACACACACTGTCATTGGCTAAAGGAAGATTTGGAAGCATTATAACTAATGACAATGAAGATGCAATGGCTAAGATAAATTTCTACATCATGCAAATTTTGGTATTTAAATTTTAGCGTTACATTTTTTTTTATATACTGAGTATACTTGATGAAAATAAAATGACATTTATTATATAATTTCCTATTAACATTTGTTATTTTTTAAGATATGATGATCTCGTTGCTGCTGAACTAGTCTCTTGATAAATCAGTGCTATTATAATTAAACATCAATATTATGTATATGTAGATGTAAAAAAAGTATATTATTGTGAAGAATTAATTATAAAATGAAATAATTAATAAAATTATTTATTGCTCAATCTTTATTCACCAAAAAACTATTTCCAATCTATTTTAAGTATATGTTATAAAGTCATAAAATTCAAGAAATTTTATAAACAAAAAATTAATCATGTCCATGTTGGATAATTGTATTAATTATAATATGCAGAGGAATAAATTGAATATACTGCATTAATTTTTATTAAGGTCTGTTTTAGGAATAAGTTTCGATGCTTCAGTTTGGAAATTATGTGCAGCATTCTCTAGAAACTTTTGACTTTCTTTGACAAAATCTCCAACTTTAGGATCTTCCATCAGGTTTTTCAATCCATGACTAAATGAATCCGCAATTTTTTTAAAAGTTTCTTCAATATTATTCACCGTGCTTGTTTCAGCTTGTAATGGACTAGGAGCTGCCTATTATAAAATAAATCATATTAAATATTTCAATCAATATTTATTAGTTTATTAAAACAAATATTAAAATTGATTTATTTTACCTGTATGTAGCAGACGAAAAGGAGTGCAAGACTCATTATAAGTATGAAATAACGTGCCATTTTTCAAATAATAAAATTATAATAGTTTTATATATTATTTTGAAATATGAGAATTGGTCGTTATATTGAAATATACTTGAAGCTGTTTCTCGTCACGACTATCAATGCCAACTGAACGATGGAGACCTTTTGAGCTTTTCTATACTACTTCCACCCATTCTCTCGTGCGATAGCATCCACTACGCCTCAGTCATAAGGTCACTTCATTATACGGATATTGTTGCGTTACGTATACGATACATTTTTACATAAATAATTTTGAGAAAAGACTCATCGTACATTTATCATATGTCAGTGTAATATTCCAACATATTACGTGAAAAATGGAGTACAATTGATGAGTTAACAAAGAATATTTCTTGAATTATGCATATATATACATAAAATTTATTTCAAATTATTGTCAATGACAGACTAAGTTATTCTTTCTCGTTTTTTTCATTGAAATTAGATTATTCCCAAGGCTATTTTATGTCACATTGCTTCATGTTCATATGTCCATTAAAATCAAAGTAGTTTAAATTTTTTGTGATAGTTGAAAGATTATGCTTTGTTATCAATGATAATATGGAAAATTTATAATTAAGGTGAATATTCATTTCAGATGTCATTTTAATATTAATATTTTATTTGATTTTTATAGTTATTTTGTGCTTGAACGATTGAAATTAAAATTAATATAGTTTGATCCTTTCATTTTAATATTGATTTATTTAACAAATAGCTAATTTTTATTTTTTCAAGAAATATATTATATTTAGATTGAGAGAAAATAATTGTTGTCGTTAAATTTATTTTATTGAATCGAATATTTGTTTCAAGCAATCAGTATTTCTTTTAAATAATTAATATTTATTTTAATAATGAATCATATTTTTCTATATTTGATTCCCAATTTTTTTCAGGGTTTTAATTCGTTATAAAATATATTAATAATGTGATATAATACAAAATTATATGAGATCGTAAAAAATTGAGGAAAAGATTCAATCTTATTTCTCAAATTATAGAATCAGATAAAACCAAAAATAGTAAACTTGTCATTGAATTTTAATAATGTATTATTAATAGATGTAATGTACAATAATGTCTATCATAAATATAACTTAATGCGATCAATTTTATATACAAATGAATCAACATGTACAATGATCGAATAATTTTAACTTAAGTCTATTCCACAGTGATAATCGTCTGCGCCGGCAAAGTTGTGTTATAATACGTTCACACCTGGAAGGCGGATCATACCTTGATAACTGATATAATCGCTCAAGTTTTGATGAGCACGATTCTGCTAAGAAGAGTGGATCAGTTTTTATCGTTTCCCAATGATTTTTAATAATTCGTGATGGCTTCAATGTCTCTCTAATACTTGTGAAAAATTGAAAGATGTTTCTTGGAATATTTTGTACCGATTTTAATAATGTTCTGAGATTACAAATTGGTGTAGTCCAATTAAATACTCTACTCATTGTATTATTTGTTTTAATATGATTAAATATATTCGCAGGCCTCATGAAATTAATATTTGGTATTAATCTAGTCTTATTTCTCCTATTCCAAATTCTTGAAAAGTATCCGTTAGATTCATTCTGAATATTCATCGTTTTATTCCTCAATCTTGCTAACAAATCATCAAAATTTATCTGGCCTCTCAAAAATTCGACAAGCGTAGATCTATATGGATTTCTTACAGACATAAATATTTTATGATTCCGTGGAATTGTTGGCAAATTATTGATCATTGGAATGAAGGGTATGCGCATCATTAATTTCAATAAAGGTAAATTGAAAAATAACATATCGTTCTGCAAAAATCCCATTAGCGTTGAATTAATGTTTCGTTGTATGGTTTCGGTTATATTTAATAAATTTTGCATATTTGGCAATCTCATATCAATTAGACGACGTAATGATCGTGATATGTTAACATTCAACTGTGACATAAGTTCAAGTGGATCCATAGGTGTATTACCAATCGGATAACTAAAAAAATTACGGAAAATGTCTATGATATGACCAACAGTATTATTCACTCGTGTATATTCATTAAGTAATGGACCCAAGTTCAATTCTTTATTATTTTGTGTTCCCATTAGTTCAGTTAATAATGCCAAATTGTCGAAATTCTTCCGAAATGTATTCATCATCAAATCAATTTCCTTCAACATATCTGTGACAATGACTCTCATTGTAGAGATGATAGGAAATTTTTTCGTCGTTGTACCACAGTCACATTTGCAAATGACACAATTATTTGTTGAACATTTTGGTTGGTCCAAGTCTGAATAATTATGTTTTATAATACTCCGAGATAATTTTGGAGTCTTGCCCTAAATGAAATTATAAAATTGTGTTATAATGTGTTTTACATTGATTCATTAAATTATACTGGATTTATATGTATAGCATTTTGTTTCAAAAACTATGAATAATTTTCTATAAATATTGGTAAATGAATTTAACACCCTAATTATTTTTATTCAAACATATTGTTGATACGAAACTTTTGTCTCTTGATATATATTAATATTAAATAATAAAAATTATATTAAATACCTGTTGTTCAGTTCCGTTTCTCAGATTTTTGTCCGACTGAGCCCGACATATCACCCAGTAATATATCATTAACACCAAGACGACCAATAAAAATTTTTTCATATTCATGATCAATCACTGAAGTTGATACTGGTGTTAATTCATTATTGTTTCTCTTAATATAGTCACTCATTTGGGGAAACAATAAAATGCAACTGGTCAAGTTTACCAATTTTAAGTTAAAATATTTTAGGGAAGAAAGAGATTGTTGATTATAATGAAGGATATTTTCCATTGTTAACTAAATTACCAAACAAAATATTGATGTTTCAGCGATGTAAATACATCACAATTGCGTTACTCTTCCGCATTCAGAAAACAATGAGCATTTCCTTGTATGCATATGTATGCAATGTATATTATTGTATAATATTCTACTTCCTGGACTGAGAAATGTCGCAAATTATAAAATTTATGTTTTTTCACTGGCAAAACCACAACATAATAATAATAATTTCAAATTATTTATGATATGGACACTTTTGAAATGAATAAAAATAATTTATTAAAAATAGTGATACATAAATAAAATTTTTGAAATTGAAAATTTTTTTTCTTAAGATAGCTATTTTTTTTTTTTAAAGTTAAGATATTTATAAATAGATAGCTATTTATATAAAAAAAAAACTATACCTCAAAAGCAATTGGATTTTATTAATAGTAAAATTTCACATCGTACAGTTAAATATTGTTTTTAGCATTTCCACCATCCAAATAAAATTATTTTCCAAATAATGCACACAAAGCTTTTTTCATAACCTCGAAATTTTTGGTTTGCGCTCATGCTTTATTGTTATAATTGCTATCCTAAATCGAATTTCACTTTGAAAATTCGAAGAAAATTTCAGAAAATAACATTTTTTTAAAATAAGAAATATACAAACAAGATGTTCCCTCAACGCTTTGCTAGCATGAGACCTAACCCTTCACATAACAATTTTCGATAACTACATCTTATTAATTAATTATTACATCTCATCTAAAAAAATATATTATAAATGCATATGTATTTCCTAGCAAGATACTTGAAGAATACGTATCTATACCTATGTAAATAATTAAATAAACTTATGTAATTATTGTAAATTATATCATTATCAATATATGTAAAGAAAACACGACTCATTGATTAATTTTTTTTTCACAATTTAGCAATATTTTATTTTATTAAAATTATATTTGGTTTTCCCTCGTGAATAAAAATTCATATATAATATATTTCATATTTCAATATTACATACTTTTATTAAATCACAATAATCTATTAACAATAAACATATATTTACTAAACTATTGAATAAATAAGCAGCCTTGATAATGCACATTAATCAATAACATCCAAGGTAGCCCATAATGCCATTATACATTTTAGGATTTTGAGATAAATCTCGATATGACAAATTCCATATGTGTGCATGAGCATAAGATGATTTTAAAGATACACCTCGATGAATAACATTAAAAATAATGTGATTTACATAATCATTAACTCGTCCTATAAGGATAATATTTTCAGTTAAATTCAGGATGATTATATCACCAATAACAAGCTGTGTTACTCCAAGAAGTTGCAAAACACTGGATCTTTCCATCGGTATCTGGGTATTAAGCCAATGATAATCTGGGAGAGTTGATAGACGAGTTTTTTCTTGTGGATATCTACGATTAAAAGCATTACCACCGCCAAGAGTTAATCCATAACCTAATTGCGCATTGTATGCTGCACTAAGTCCCTTATTATTGGTTAATGGTGTAGTATATAAATCATCCATGTGTTTTTTTATAAAATAAGGTTCAGATATTGGTACTAGTTGTGGTGATGATGATGGTCCTGATGGTGATACATATCCGTTTGATGGAAATATATTTCCAGAAAATGAATTTTTAATATCTAATTGACCAGATAAATACGGAAATTGATCTTGATTTGACTGAGCTTGACAATGTAATAGTGATTGCCATGGTGGTAATGGAAGTGGTAAATTATTTTGTCCATTGTTTGATCCACTAGATGTCGAAGTTGATTCTATTCCAATGAATAATTCACCAATTATTTCAAAAATTAATGTAAATATTGCTGGCAGTTGATTTATGTAATCCCACATAATTTGAAGCATTTGAGTTTGATCTTTCAAAGTATCGATGTCATTATTATGTCCTGAATTTTTATTAATATTTCCATTATTATTAATATTTCCATTATTGTTACTATTTCCATTTTTATTAATATTTCCATTATTATTAATATTTCTATTATTATTAATATTTCCGTTTCCATAAACTAAACCCTGATCCAGGATACCGCATTGCTCTGCTGGAAAAGAATCAAAGTAATCATTTATTTTTGAAAGTTTGTTGCTCGAATAATTTTCCATCAATTGTGATTTTTCCAATAATGTAATGAACATATTTGCCAAATTTTTAATGTTTATTAACGACTCTTTGATTCTATAGGGTATATCTTGATAATTAGCAATTTTATTGAAATTGAAAAATTCTGATAAAAATCCCATTAAATTGAAGATTCGATTTTTAATTATTGGTAATCCCTGATTCATCATTTCGATTTGACCATTTGTAATGGCATCAATTTTTTTTTGTTTTAGTTTATTCTTCAGGTTTCCAATGGCTACACTCCACCAGTTTAATACTTTTCCAATTTCATCCATAAATCCCTGTAGTATATAGCTAGAAGTTTGAAAAAAATCAATCAACAAATCAAATTTCTTTTCTTTACAGCTATTTTTAGCCCCACTGATGCATCCATGTTTTCGTTTTGAATGAGAACAACATGTAGGTTTATTCAATGCAGTTCGACTAGAGCGCATTAACAAAACCTGAAATTAATTAAAATTTATATTCACAATTATTAACTAATTTGAATTATTGATTATTTAAATAATAAAATTATTTATCTAATATATACCTGTGAATTATCATTTGTTGCAGTTTGTTCATCCTCAAACTGCTTTGTCAATGTTAAAGTTTTATTTTTGGAATTTTTATTGTCACGTTCAAAGATGTTCAACACTGGCACATTATACTGTCCATCATCGACTTTTATTGTTTCAATTGAGGAATCACATATGGAATAATTCAATGTTACCAAGATAATTATTAACACAGCTACGAGTCGATCCATTATTTCTCGATTAAGATACACCGTAATTGTGATTCAACTGATTTCCATACTGGCTTCATATAGTATTGAAAAAGGAAGTGTTTCAAGACCTTCGTCAACAATAGCATTTTTACGTAACTATTTATTTTTAATTTTAATTCGTAATAATACAAATTTTCAAGACATTTATTAATATTTAATATGAAGAAAATATTTATAAACGATATGAAATTATTATTAAATTTTTTGTTTCCAATGTTTACTTCCGTTTGCTGTCATCACAGTTTATTTTTGTTTCCCCAGCGGAAATGTTTGGATAAATAAAACACTGCAATATTTGCAAAGATATTTCAAAATTCACTACGATATGTTAATTATGAAAGAGAAACATTGGTGTCAGCAAATCTTATAATACATACATTCAACATTTGAATTAATGCAATATTTTTTTTAGGTAATATATGGCTGCAATGTCATTTTTCTCAGGAATGTTTCCAAATGTTGATAATATCTTTCATCATAATTTAAGCCTAATTTCAAAGGAATTTACATTTTTTCTCATTGATCATGTGGAAAAACTTTCCCTAGAGGTTGACTAAATAAAATTGTGAGTTATAAAGAATTAAAATTCAAAATAAGATTTTTTAATACTTATAAAATCATAACACAAATCTTCAGGGCTTTATATTATATTAAAATTAATTTTTTTCATATATTTCAAAAGACATATTGATACAGAATGATGAATCATATTTTTTGTCACATTTATTTTGTTTATCATTATGCAATAACGGAATGAATCATTTTGAAAATTTGCAATTACACTTTTATTATTTCTGACATCATCATAAATTTAAAATATATGTGTAAGCATATATATGTTAATCCTTGTAATGTATGACAAACATTAAAAATGTCGACTTGAATTGTCAAAATTCATTTGAAATCATTTTTTTATATTAATACGTAGTGAAAAATGAAAAAAAAAAAAACAGGGTATATTCATCAATACTTCCTCTATTATTTAATACATTATTTCATTGTATATATAATGTGATATTAAATTTAAGCCAAGTTTTCTTGATTAACTTATTTATTTTTCACTCTTCAATATTTATTGCTATTATTCTTTGACTTCAGAGAAACAAATTAAATTAAATGTCCAAGAAATGCTTGATAAAAAAATACGTGTGTAATATTTTATACAATTTATTTCAGAATAATAAACAAATAGTACAATAGAACAATTACAAATAATTCTTCAATGGCTTATAATAATGATACTATTTTATCCGTTTCACTCACAAAGATAAAAGTCGAGCAAATTGTTAATCGGCTTTTGACTATTCAGTCGACTCAATGCATCTCCTCCAAAACCTTGAATGACTCCACCAGAATTCTTCAAACGATCATTATACAAAGAGTCAAAATTGTCTTGACCAAATTTATTAGTCGTCAAAGTTTTACCAATTGATAACCCGCCATGCCCATAAATACTAAAAGGCCCCGTTTCTACATTCGCGATAGCCTCGTGCCCCATACTTCCAAATAGATTTCCCATATCATAGCTTGATGGGCTATCTCTATTTTTTAATAATGAACATAACGGATTTGAACTATGACCATGAATATTTTTCATTAATTCAACTCTGTTGACATAAGCTGGTGAAATAATTTTATTCCCTGAAAATCCTGCGCCTGCACCATTGCCATTATTATAATTTCCCATTGGTACTAATCTGCAATATAAAAATATTATTTATGAAAAAAATAATATTATAGATATATTTATTATTATAATAATATAGAATCCAAAGTTTCTCACCTGTTTGACGGAACTTTATTAGGTGTTAGCATATTGTTATACTGACTTTCACCATATAATTCATGTCGACTAATTCCACCTAATCCTTTATTCTGATAGCCGTAACCAAGTTTCCCTCTTTCATATCCACCACTTTGAGACCCAGATCTCAATCTGGTTCTTAATGCAGCATTATTCATAGCAAATGGTGATCCATAATTTCCATTAGTATTTTGTGAGTACTGATTCATATTTGAATTTAGTCCACCGCATTTTATTGGTGATGCTGATGTCACGTGAAATGTAATAAACATGAGCAATTTTATAATGTTAATTACACTTAATGTCTTCATATTGTGAATGTCAATTTAAATGTATTGAAAATTTTTTGAATGCTCTTGTACTTATACCACAATACTACTTTATTTATTTTGTTTGATTGAACTCAATGTGGTGTAACTCAATCACAGAATGTGGAACTTCAAGGGTAAGTACAAAGTATACTTTTAAGAGGTGGTAATTAATAATTATAATTTGTCAGCAGTGCTTTTATATGTCTCAATCACTTAATATGTTTGGCTTGCAAAATTGTTAATAAATATTTTTTGACGAAATGTTTCATAAATTTATAATGTCGAAAATGCAAGAAATATTTTTGTTCATTAGTTCATGATGCTTATTATATAATACATGTATTGAGTAATCTGAGATGTTTAAATAATAAAAATATTACATTACAAAATTCAATGTCAATTACCAACATCAGGTCATTCTATTTTGAATGAATCGCATTATTGAAGTTTACTGTGGTAAGAAATATATTTAAATTTCAACCATAAAATTAATTACGAGAAAAAATATATAAAAAAGATATAATAATACTTTTTTTATTTCAACCATATTATTTTTTTATAATATGAATAAAGATTCCTCACTGTACATTGCAATTTTTAGCACAAATTTAGAATAAAAAGCTTCAAAGAAACAAATTAAATTAAATTTACTTCATAATTAAATCCTCTCATATTTAAATATATAAGCTTAAAATCATAACTCCATTTGAAAAGTTTTATATAAAATTATAATAATTATATATTAATATATATGTGCAGCTATATAGCCACAATATATGTGAACTTAAAACATACGACATAAAGTATTATTTACACTCCTTTATTACACAGAATTAATTTTTGTTTATCATTTTCTGATGAAATGTTAGATGAAAAATGAAAATAAATGTTTAATGAAAAAGTCAATTGAAAAAATCTGAAGCTCTTTGTCTTTGAGGTAAATTCAGTAGATTATCAGTGAGAATGATACCACGAGATTTTTCATTTCTCTCAGAATTGTTAACTTTTCCTGGTGAATTCATATATGAAGCCACATCAGGAGTTTTCAATCCAATAGATGAAATTCTGGAAGGTGTTCTCCTGGGACTGGGTGTAATCTTAAGTTTTTGTGTAGCTAATCTTCTCGCCGCTGGTGACATTGTTTTCAATCGGTCTATTGTAGATAAACACCTTGGTGATGGCCTGAAAATTATATATATTAATTCATGATATCATGATTTATTCAATATATCCTTGATTGAATAAAGATTATCAAAAAATATAGAAAATCTTAATTCTAAAATTGGAACTTACGTTGAGAAGGATTTTCGTGCAGCCTCCAATGCTTTATTCTTTCGATCACGATGTCGTTCGCCAGCTTTTTCCGCTAATTGTAATGCAATTATTTCTCTCTTAGGTGGTTCAGCCATACGAAACGATGGACCTTGACCTGATCTTAATATCGGTGTATCACTACCGTCAAGTCGAAATGGTGTGCCTTCAATTTCACCCCAAGTCATCAATGGACTTTCACATTCACCGGGTATTGGACTTGGTGTAGCAACAAAACTAAAACCCCTCACCCTTGGTGTAGAATTTCTAATAACTTCCTTACCATCAACTCCGATTTTTCCATCATTTACCTTTGATTGGGTTTTCGCCAATTCACATATTACTTCTTTATTTTGCCTATCATTGAATGGATTTCCATTTAATCGTGTATTACTGTGAACAACTTCCATTTTTTTTTTTGCCATTTCGACTTTTTCATCTGCCATTAACTCAACTCCATCAGGTATATACATTATATAATTTTTATTTCGATAACCCCATGTGTCTGGCATAAATGGTCGTGATGTTTTTTCATGACCAATTGCTAATAAATTTTGTTTTGCTTCAATAGCCATTGTCTTTGAATTATTCTCCATTTCATAAAGCCATGAATATTTAATTTTTTGTTGTCGTTCAGCTTCAACCATCATTTCTTCAAAACTTGCGTTATCTTCACTAGTGTAATTACTCAAATATGTATCCAATTTGATAGTATTCTTATTTTCGTGATTTACAGAAAAATTATTGTCATTTTTACCAGAATGTTGTGAGTCTGATTCAATATTCTTTGATAAATTAGTTGAATCATTGTGTAATGGAGTTTCAAATGTCGCTGGACTTACAGCTCGTTCAGTTATTGGACGACCAGAGCTGTATTTTTCATATAATTCACGCATTTTTTTCGCATCATTGTTCTCCAATGCCACTAAATAATCATTTTGAGCCTTTAATTTTTCAAGATGAGGAAAAAAATCTCTCTGTATTATTTCACCCATTCGTTCAATGTAAGTTTCTTCATCAAGAATAATTGGAAGATGCTTTTTACTACGTCGAGGAATACCCATTGGCTTTTTGAATATCGACAAATCTTTGATTTGTTTAACAGCCTCGAGTGCTTGTGAGCCAGGTGTGTCCATTGGAGTGCACATTATTATCAATTATCCTCGAGAAATTGAATTAATTCAAGTACTAAAACACTTGTTGAGGTTATGTTTATCCGTTTTTCACTAGTTTCTTTAGTATATTTATTCTTTATTTATATTATATTTGTTTGATCAACATCACGATGTTGATTATCTATTTAATTTTGTGACATTCATATAATAATGCTAAAAATTGCATTTAATACAATGCATATCTCATCCTTATTAAAATCTTAAATATACCAATATTTCATACTATCCATTTATTTATTTTTTTATCTTTGTCACTCTATTAACTCCACCATATTATAACGAAAGGTATTTAATTTTACTGCACACAGTATTTTTTTTTTTTTAGACAAGGACCTAAAATAGAATATATATACACATAATCAGTTCAAATGGTAAAGTAGAAAACAGTGTTTCATACGCGCCCCCACCACTATTGCGGCAGTACTCGAAGCTCGAAATTAATATTTGCTCCGTCGGTAATGCAGTTGCCTTGCAAAAATGATTCCTCAGAGAAACGAATAAAGATTGACAAGTCATCAATTCGTGCTTGGGATTGGTCAAAAAAAATATAACCGAAGATTCCCGAAGACGACTATATACATACTGTTACTGTTCATCGTGGTTGGTAATTAAGTCATTAATTTGCGTCATTCATTTTTGTCAATTGTCATCAGTCTTACAATTGCCATATCTTGTCACGATATTTTTTAATAATATTGCAAATAAACGAATAATAAAATAAATATGTCGTTTACTTCGCCAATGCCAAGTCGTGAATTTCTGTGGGATGTATTTCAAAGGTATATATATATTGTAATATAACATATATAAGAAATTAGAAAAATTCAATTGTATTTTTAATTTTCTTATTAATTATATGTTCACTAATCAAATTCTACTTATTTTATATAAAAGTTTGTAACTGTATGTTCACATATTATACAAATTTTATTTCAATAAATTTTTATTTTTAATTTTGTTTATGTATATCATGGTTTAACCTCAAAATCATACGTAATAATTCAATTAGGTAGATAATGTTCGAATGGAATTATTTTATTTACGTGAGACAATTTTCAATTGCTCGCTTATTTTGACCTATTTACAATGATATTGATAAAAAAACAATTAAGAATTAATAAACTGTTAAATATATCTCATGAACTCAATCTATTTAATAATTGTTATTATATTAATTGAGTAAATTTTTTTTTCTATGTATATTTAAATAATTTTTTATGTTGAAAGAGTGGATAAAGATCGTTCAGGTGCTATCTCAGCAGATGAGCTTCAGCAGGCACTTTCAAATGGAACATGGACACCATTCAATCCTGAAACTGTTCGCTTGATGATTGGTAATCATGATGAAAAAATAATAATTTGATTTAATTTTATCTATAGGAGAATTGTATGGATTAGAAAAATGTAAATTAATAGCATGTTGAAATCAACAAAGAAGAATAGAGTTGACAAATCAATTCTCCGTGGTATTAGCTTTTATTTGTTCATGCAGGTATGTTTGATACTGACAAAACTGATCCTGGTTCTTCAGGTATGTTTGACAAGAATCAAAATGGAACAGTCAATTTTGAGGAATTTGGAGCATTATGGAAATACGTTACTGATTGGCAAAATTGCTTCCGATCATTTGACAGTGACAACAGTGGAAATATTGATCGCAATGAATTAAAAACAGCATTAACCAATTTCGGATATCGATTATCAGATAATTTGATATCTATGCTGGTACGAAAATACGACAGACTTGGAAGAGGAACAATCTATTTCGATGACTTCATTCAATGCTGTATTGTTTTATACGTAAGTTTTATATGATAATAATATTCTAAAATGAGTATAAATTAATTACAATTCAATTTATTATTCATAGAATAATCAAGATTATGATGAAAAAATTAATCAAATTAATATTTACGATTTTAACACTTAGTATTTAAATAATTATTTTTCGTGTTGATAAAGTTAAATATATATTTTTGTATATTTTACAGACATTGACATCCGCATTCCGGAAATACGACACGGATCAAGATGGCTATATTAATATCCATTATGAACAATTCCTCAGTATGGTGTTTAATTTGAAAATCTGAGTATAATTATCCAATATCAATATATATATATTTTTTTGTGCTCTTGATGTTTACGAAGAATTCCAAGAGAATAATATATATTCTCACTCATGAATGCAGCATAAGAACAAAAGAATTTAAAAACTGCACAATAATAATTGAAGATAATACATAAATTAATTTCAAATGCCGTTGCAGAAGCACGAAAGGAAAAAAAATATACATGAAATCGGTGTTGTAATCAAGATAAAAATCTACGATATTCCTCTTTATCATCGTAAATATTTTGAGAATATTTCATGGAGAAAGTACAATTAGTAATCGTACTCCAAATGTCAGAATGTGGTATTTATACACATCTATATACAAATGTGTATATCTCGAATGATTTCATGTTTGCCAAAATTGTAACTTCAACAAATCAATCAAATAACTTCAACGTGTAATTAATGTGTAATGTGTTGCTATTTGCATGCTCTCAGGAAATATTTTACCAGAGATATATTTTACGTATTAAAACGCCGGACTACTAGAACTCAATATATTTAATTACAAATGAAATAATATTGTCAATTATAAAGTTATTCAGATTTATAAAAATTACATTGTGTTGAAGTTTATTCAGAATAATTTTATATAATCTGTATATTTATATTAAAGCAAATGAAAAATTTACTTATCAAAGTTAATATTTTACCATTTAATGAGAAGCACAAGTTATTATACTGCAAATAAAATTATTAGTATTGAAGAAATGATGTTTTGAATGACTTCAGAATATTTCTCAATATTTTTTTTTCAATCATTTCGATAATTATATAGTATAAGTTTCCAGTTATTATAAATAATTTTATTAAACAAAAAATCAATTGAACGATATAAATAAATTATAGGATAACAGACTGTGTACATTAATAGAATATATACAAATATGAAATGAAAATTGAGAATAAAATAACAATAAAAATATGCGTTCCTGCTTCAAGAACATTAGTTTCAATAAAATAACTTCAAAAAATTATCTATTGTTAAATACTTAATACAATTAGTATATATTTTTTCCGATTGGTCTCAAAATATATATATTTTGTAATCTTGCTTCTTGATAATAATTTATTTTTTGAATATACTCTATGATAATTTGAAGAATATATTTTTTACTGTACTTTTATTATTAATAATTCATCAAATTATAATACATGTATTTAAGAAATAAAATAAAAAAAAAATTTCATGAATTGGATTATTTTTCATAAATAATGAAAATATATATGCTCTTCAATTGCTTTAAAATAATTTGGATTAATCAACTAAAGTTTGGCTGAACATCCAAAAATAGAAGAGGATTTCGAATGCTAATGAGATTGTTTTTATGTGAGCAAACGTAGATGGAACTTTTGTTCGCTATGCGTGTACTAATTTGTTGGGCCGGGGCCCCGAGATACTGAAGTAGATTCTGACTCCGCCTTCTTCATTCGTTGCCAAGCCAAAAAGTCACATTACTCAAATATCCAAAAGTCCACAATGTACATACAATATTTAAATATATAATTACACATATTTATTTTTTACAACACAAAGTATTTTTTGTGCAATGAATACTTAAATATTTATTATTAAATATTTCATACAGATCAAGTAAAATATATTTCTAATGAATTAAACATAATAAAATACGAAAGTATTTAGATAAAATTATATTTAATATAAGAAAGTGAATTGTACTGAAAATAATATAGACATAAAAAATTTTTAATATTTAAAAATCACATTTGAATAAACTCCTCCCCCAATTAAATACATTTTTATCTCTTTCCTACATTTATCTTATTTCTTCATATATATTTCTACAGTGTATACTCTATACTGGGCAATCTTCCAAACTCATTTTAGGTTGTTGTATCCAACTTTGTATTTCTTACGCGTGGGTGTAAAACGTAGGAGGTTCTTCAAGAAACCACACCTCAAATTATCCCTCTACCATGTCAAGTCTGCCATTGACGATATTCGAATTAAACAATTTAAAATACACCAAGGCATAGAGAGGGCAAACAAGAAAGAGTCTGAGATATTTTCCAGAGGGATGAAGTGAGATGAATGTTGGTAGAAAAACGAGAGGGGAGAAAATATTTAGATAAGTGCGAATGAGAGAATGACGAAAAGTGAACTGGCCATAATAAGAAAGAAAGAGTGAGAAGAAAATGATGGCCCGTTGATAAGC
>JAQQBR010001832.1:3640235-3659117 GCA_030347285.1 Microctonus hyperodae
TTTTGGCCGCTGTCAGCGATTGGTGAGCGAGGTGAGGACATTCCCTGTTCGCGGTACACGAAACCATTGACTGTGTATTCAAAATCGTCGCATATATATATTCGGTCAAGTTCTTGTCACCCACCAAAAATTAACGGATTACTGTATAACAATTACGAAACACGACATTTAACGTTTTGATTCCTCATCTGTAATATCAAAAAACATATCAATCAACAACTCAATAATATTTGAATGAATTTTCGTGGGCGAAGAATAGTGAACTGTTGAGAAATATAATATCATAATCAAATTACTCAGTGTCATTATTTATTTGTGCGTTTTGTGCTACTGTATTTCATTGTGTATTAATGTAAAATTATCATTAAAAGCATTAATTATTCATTACCTTACGTTGAAAATATGGAATATATATCTTAAGTGCCAGATGATTAGTGTCAATTTATTTATAAAACAAAATAATGGCAATGCAACATTCACACGATCAAAAGCACAATATCATCAATGATTGCTGTTATCAACAATGGCCGACGCACCATCATCTTCATCATCATCATCATCAGCAGCAGCAACAGCTTACACCAGTTCCGTCCCCTATGCAACAAATGGAAGGTAAAAAATATATTTCTTTTTCTCATGAATATATATATAATAATCATTTAATCTATATTATTATTTATATGCCAATATATCTATTTATAATGACATTATTTATATAATGACTTTGATATATTCGGATAATATTTCTCTGCATATAAAATTTGAATAAAATTATTTAACTTATACATATTTAATATATGCATATATATAGTATAAAATAAATATAATGAGAAATGAAGTACTGAAATAGCATATATGTGTGATTGTGATTTAATGTAAAAATAACTTTCTTTCAAGAATTAAAATACTTTTATTCTTTTCATTATATACCTACAACATTTAACCTAATTTAAAGGTGCTCTATAATTTAACCTATAATAAATAAGTAAATATATATTAAAATTATAATATTTTATACATGCATTACTAATTATTTATATCAATAACATTAATTATATATGATTTATAATAATTTTGAAAATAATGACCATAAATCTGCTTACACTGCTTACATTAATGAATTCACAGCGTGTCTTGAAACAGCGGGTAGAATAAAACGTTCCCGTACACCAGAGGCATCTTTAACCTCACAAATATCCACCGCAATATCGTTGTCTTCATCGTTATTGGAGTCTCCTACGTCCAATGACAATAACAACAATCATCATCATAGCACTGATGAAACAAGAGGATCATTATCCTCATCCTCAGATAATAACAATTCAAAAAGACCGTTACATCCTGCGCTAATCGACGCTGGCGCTGCACTTGAAGCACGGCCATTATGGGAAGAA
Source organism: Microctonus hyperodae (assembly GCA_030347285.1). Taxonomy (NCBI): domain Eukaryota; kingdom Metazoa; phylum Arthropoda; class Insecta; order Hymenoptera; family Braconidae; genus Microctonus; species Microctonus hyperodae. The sequence goes on from JAQQBR010001832.1 coordinate 3,641,630, forward strand.
TTCCATCAATTGGGTACAGAGATGATTGTGACAAAAGCTGGACGAAGAATGTTCCCAACCTTTCAAGTAAATAATCATTATTAATTCCTTTGTTAATAATTATTATAAACATTACATGCCAATAATACATTTCGTTTATATTATTTATATAAAATATTGATATAAAAATAAATAATATTTTGATTAATTCATTTGTTCTCAAAGTGCCGTTTATTTGGCCTAGAGCAAAATACAGATTATCTTCTTGTAATGGATTTTGTGCCTTGCGACGACAAACGATACAGGTACGCTTTTCACAGTAGTGCTTGGGTGGTAGCTGGCCGAGCAGATCCAATATCACCACCAAGAATTCATGTTCATCCAGATAGTCCAGCAACAGGCGCACATTGGATGAAACAACCAGTTTCATTTGACAAACTCAAACTCACAAATAATCAACTTGATGATAATGGTCATGTAAGTTATTATTTTTCTTTACCAATAATAACAATATATATAAATTAAATAATTAATCCAACTAATTAATTATAGGTAAATGTGGAAAGTAATTTTTTAAAATAACTGAAATGTACATGTTGAAGTAAAATTATACACGTAGTTGTGCAAACGATTCATCACAACTAAATCTGTGTGTATACATATGTATGTTGAGAGCCAAAATATATAAAGTAGGCAACAAACGCGTGTCTCCACGTGTTTGTCGTTTCAGACGAGTTGCCCTTAATTGACCTGAGATACGAGACACCGTCGAAAGCATCCGAGGAAAATTATAAGACTTGCCACGCGACATATCACACAAGCGTGCTCGTCTTCCCAATATATATGTGTTTAAGAATATATATGCAACATATATGCTGCTACATAGAATTATTTTTTATTATCTCAAACTCAAATATATATTCATCATATATATGATATTTCTCATGAAGTGCAGGATATAAGTTGAATATATAAACTGGATATATAATTTATTTATTTATTTTTGTTTTGTTTTTTTTATTCTGTCATCCGAAACGGAAAATATTTTGCTGGTAAATATAATTCTATTTGGATCTCCTGCGGTTCTATCCGGTCGTTTGGTTCTGTATATTATATATATGCTCAAACACTTACATATTTTTCGTGTGGTCGTTTGTTTGAGGGCATTTAGAAACAGGAGGGCTTCAAGTAAATATCGTAGCATATCTGTATTTATAATCGTAAACATTTGATGATCTCAGCTGAGACGTAGTGAAATTATGTATACAATTTTTATGTAAATATATTTATGAGTGTATAGGACTGCATTTCAAGTGAGGGTTTAAGTATATAAAATTTTTCCGAAATTAATAGCGGTCAATACAAAAATTTAATTTAATATACTAGTAAAAAATATATAAAATACATAGATATATATTTGTAATATTATGTTGAACTTCAACATTTTTTAGTTTTATTTAATTATTTTTTTTCTTTTTTTTTGGGTGATAACTCAATATTAACTGACGCAAATTGTCATTAACATCATTAATTGTCACTTTATCGCCAATTTTAATTGACAGACATTATGCACGATACAGTTGAAATATGCCGCCGTGCATCTGTATAGTGCTATATGCACATGAGGAATCTTTTGAAATTCCAAGCTTTCAGACGAAACAAATCTTCACGCCTCCCTTTCGATTTTTTTATTTTTCATTTTTCATTTTTCATTTTATTTGTATCACCCTCTCACTTATTCTCAAATGAAAAATGTGGTCTACCACAAGAGCAAGTCAATCGACCCGTGAAACTTCAGTAAAGAAAAAAAAAACAAAGCGTGCGACAAGAGATATTAATTCCTTTACAAAAAAAAAGTTAGAATCTTGCGCCACGTGCCTTATATATTGACATCATTCTATAACATAATACGACACATTACTCACATACATATTCCAAAGAGGTAAATTTATTCAGAACATATAATACCAATAATAAATTAACAACATTTAAATTAAATTTATAATCAGATTCAATTCAATAAATATAATTAGAAAATTTAGAACAATACAGAAATTACTTTATCAAAGACCACACACACATAAAGTAAGTCCACTCATAACAACAGTGTCTTTTCCATTTATCTAAAATTTTTTATGTATTTATCCCTATATCCATATCTATAACACGTGTGCGACAAGCCATCCAGCACGTGTGTGTTTAAGACGGGGAGAGAACGAGAGAGAGACAAAGAAAGAGAGGAGAGGAAAAAAAATAAAAAAAATGGGCGAAAGTGAGAGGGTGTCGGATTGCCACTCTCGCTTGACTCCATTTCATTCTGGGGATAGTTTTTACACTAATTAGTCACTGGAACTCTTCTGCCTGTCAAACACCGTGGCCGCATCCCCGTCGTGTCTTCTTCCTCCTCACGTGTATTCATCTCCCATATGTATATATTCATATACATGTATCTATAGTTAATTCTCATCTTCAAACATATTTCTTCTTCCTTCCGCACCCTTTTTTCACTGAAGCACTCATATATTTTTTTTTTTTTACAATATATACTTTTCAAAAAATTTATTTTTGTTTTTATCTCTATTTGTCATTATTTCAGATTATTCTCAATTCAATGCACAGATACCAACCAAGATGTCATGTTGTGGTAGCACCATCACCGCCTGGTTCAGAGCCCAATCCAAGAACTGAAAACTTTAAAAGTTTTTCATTTAGCGAGACACGTTTTACTGCTGTTACTGCCTATCAAAATCATCGTATAACACAATTGAAAATAGCAAGTAATCCATTTGCAAAGGGATTCCGTGATTGTGAACCAGATGAATGTGATGCACCAACAGCATCATTACAAAATCCCCCAAAAAGACCAGCAACAGGTAGTGCTGCTGTAATTACACCTGTAAATTATACAACTCCAACAACAGCTGTATCGAACACACCGTCAATTTCCACATCTGAGCAGCATCATCGTCATCATCACCATCATCATCAGATTTATGGTGGTACAACGACACATTGGATGTATCCAGGACATCATCATCATCATCATCAGAGTCACATTAATGCCGGACATTATGCGCCTCATCATACGCATTCCGGGACGTCTCTTTATTACGGTCCGCGGTAGTGAACAACGTGACAATATCAATTCACGATAAATAAATAAAATCTTGAAACTTCTGATATTATATATAAACAAATATATAATGTTTGGATTAAATTTGTTAAATGAATTTACAATATTTCGTGTGACTCTGCCTGTATATTTGTGTCTGTGTGTGCGTCTGCTGATGTCTATATGCAGTGTGATGCCAAAGAATGATGCCAAAGTAAATTTAGTGTTTGATAGTTATATACTGATATATATCATTCACTATATACACATAAATAAGTACTTTTATTATATATAGTTCTCGTAAGTTTGTCATAACTATACGTCTATTAATTAATTAAAATTGAAATATTTTTTACTATGAAAATTTTTCTTCATCATATAAATTATGTAATATGATAATATGATTTATATAGAGGAAGAAAAAAGTGCCTTTTCACGAGTTACATCATCAATATTTTTACTAAACACATATATATACTTATGAGAATATTAAATGTTGAACTTGACCTTAAATTTAATATTTACGTATATAATTATTAATTATATATAAATAAATCTATTACTACTGCGTTGTTTTGAAATATCATTCATATAAGTATATACAGTTGATCAATTAACTACTACGTAAAATAATATGTAAACATATATAATAATTCGTAATCTTGGGTTGATAAATTTTGTATAGATGATGAAGAAAAAAAAAATTATGTTTACAATGAATACAAGATTGAAGAATCCGTGATATCGTGGTGTGCGTATAAAGCATTGAACGAGTGGGAAACAAAGTGCCTTTTGTAGGAGCAAAGTGCGTCTATTTATATGGGGTGTCTCAAATGCCAAACGAGCCAAAACCCGCTTTGGGGCCAAGACGTGAACGTAAACGTACCGTGACAAACCCCCTCGGCGTTCGCTAAGTGCCTTAATAAATTATAACTGTTGCTTGTTTCAATATCGCGTGATAATTATATGCGCCACACAACTCAAAAATATATATGTATTCTACAAGAAAAAAAAATATGAAATTAGTATTATGTTTGATGATTTTCAATTGCGCGTGCTTAAAAATTTGCATACGCACACCAAGAAAAAAAAAATAAAAATATTACAAATAATGTATGAGAAGAGTAATAAGAAATATAAAAAGACTAATAAGGGATTATATAACACATGTACATATAAATTATTGTATTGGTTTGTTGTCAAAAATATATACTTGCACATCAATTATTAATACATGTATGTATATATATAATTCTATTACGTACTTTAAAATTATTTAAAAGCCTCCCAGTTCGTGACATTCTGATGAGGTATGGCATGTGACAATAAAAGACAGGCGCGTGTGTGGCTATTACGTGTTGGAAAATTGTTTTAGCGGTTGTTACGATGTCGAAAACTTGCCGAGTTGTCGAAAATGACAAAAACATTTTTAAAGTGACACGAGTGTACATAGCGCAATGGAATAGAAAAAAAAAGAGGAGTAAACGTAAAATTGCACAAACATATAAATACATATACACAAAACACATTGCGCTGTTGAAATTTTTAAACTCCCACTATGTACATATATACATGTCCATGTGTATGTATACATAATATAGGTATTAAAAAAACAACACATTCAAGTATTATACCTAAATAAATAGCGCAGAGTTTGACACTGGCTGGCAGTGATTGATGATTGTGTGAAAAACGAGACAGTGTAAACATATTAGTGTCTATGTAGTGTATATATCTCAAGCAGATAAAAGTTATATACACATAGAATATTGCTATATTGTATACATGGTATATATATATACCGCTATATATCATTCGACATAGATACATATACTGTCTTATGGTGGGTGATACGAATATTCTCATGTGTATATACTTTATTAATATAATAATATATACACGATTATTTAGCACGTATTGCACTCAATAAATGTTGCTGTATAAATATTATTACAAATAATAATATTAATAATGTACAAGCAACATTGACGTTGAAATTTTAAATATAGTAATTTGCAGATTGTCGTACTTACATCGCACAATATGAGCGGCAAAGTAATAAGCTATACAGAGACGCTAAGAAATGTAACGTTGCATGACACCCACTAGTCATAAAATCTTGCACGTATTCTTTCATCTTCTCAACTAAAATGTAAATTTGACCTTACCACCAACATCAACATTAACTCTATTGCAACGTTATGTGCATATAATGTGTATTCTGCCATCAGAAGCAAGTATTCAACAAATACATAAAATGGTGATTGTAAAAAAAATCAAAGGATGCGCACATGAGTTCCGGGTATATAAGACCGTTTTGGTAGACTATTTATTTCTTACCATCCCTGTTCGATGTGCGCTTTTAAACATCTTCTTAACTTTCATCTAAGCGTCACAACTTGAAGGTTGGCTATCGAGAAAGGAGGAGTATATAGCACGCGAGGATGTCATAAAATTTGAGTTAGAACTGTTGAGAGAGTCTTTTTTTCAAGTGTCTTCATCATTGCTACGGTTTTTCTCTTTATCTTTCTATGGAGATTTTTTTGAATATATTCACGACATATATATACACTCTAAAGTGTCATTTTTTTGGGACACCCACAAACTAACATTATCTGGACGTTCTGGATTTTTTCATAATTGTGACTCATAGAGATCGTGTTACAACCCACGCGACACAAGTGTACGTGTGGCTTAAAAAAAAATAAATGTTCGACACCTAAACAGATATAAAATATTTATATATTAAATTGTTGTTTATATACAACTACTTTCACCAATTATATATTTCCAGCATCCATCATAAAACCTATAGACGTGTGTGCAAATTTGTATATAAAAAATTTGAAAAATGAAAGTGTGATATAAAAAATTATCTTTTATAGTCATTTGTCGGATGATTTAAAAATTTCCATCCTCTTGAGGTTATTTAACACACAGATCATTGTGACTATATATAAATGATTGTGCATTTTATCCCCATTTTCTTCTTCACTAACGACACCATCAATTTCGCTTTATGTCCCATCACTTTGTTTATACTGTAAATATCTACACAATGAAAATCTGCACTGATTGTGAATTCTATAATACATGAATCAGTCATATAGCTATACTGCTTTAACATTAATTGCTTTTTCCAGACATTTGTACGTAAACAGATTTTTAATTCTCATGTAGAGAATACATATATTATACCTCACTATTATTTATTTGCTTTATAAAATTCAAAGTCGCATTACATCCATTAATTCCTTTTCGTAATTTGAAACACTGAAAGATCCAACATTAGAATCTAAAGAAGAACAATAAGGCATGAACATTCTGCAATAATCGTTACAACATAAATATACTCATATATCTTAATGTGTTTATACCTGATAACAAGTATTGATTAAAAATAATACATAAAATTTATATACGAGAACTCCAGAGTTTGTGCGTATGATTTAGTGTTGAGGTTATGTCATGAGCTTTTCTTCGCACCAGCTATATTCCAATGTTATCTCAAAGATATATTTTCATAAACATATATTCAGTCAACACAATAATAATTACGTAACTTGTTATATAATTCATAAACATGACGATAATTAATTGTAAACCAACATAATATATATTTACCCTACGTGATACAAGTTAACATAACCTCACACAATTGGGAGTCAATTACCGAGAATATAATAATCAAAAATTTTAATTATATTATAAACCAAATATAATCATAAATCCTTTTACTATATTTATTCATATTCAAGTTTAATTAATATGAAGAATATGTGCAACTATTTGAAGGAAGACATGTCATCACGTTGTGATATTTCAACGATCATTTGGTTCCGGTCAGTGATTAAACAACGACATTTATGTGAATGTATCTATTAAAAAAAAACACCGGAATTGCGAGTAGTGCGCACTATGGTGCATATATATATACTTCAGAAACGAGAAAGAAGTCTTCCCGGATTTGAAATTCTCAGATCGTAGTAAGCGACGCAATGTTGTTTATATATGTGTATGTGAACCACAACGTTGTGTAGTGCTTCGCACCATGGATATGGCCACAATGACAGATTTACAGATTCCAGTCTCCGTTTTATACACTACATTACTCTATACGACTACTACTACTACTATACTTCTTCCTCTTATTTTTTTTTTTCTTCTCATTCTTACTATTCTTATTTTTTTTTTTTTCGTTGGATTCTCTTTTCATGATCCAAGTCTGTACGTACCAAGACAGAGTGATTCAAAATGTAATGGCGTTAGTGGAGCAGAAAAGAAGAAGAAAAAAAAAGAATTATGAGAAAAAGAAGTTCCCTTGGCTTTTGGACGTCAAATCGCACCTCCAATGTTTATATTTTAGTCAAAAACCATCCGTCGAGTCTTTCATTTATACACACAGTACTTATTTACTACGTTTTATATATATATATTTCTCCCCCGCTTTTTGTATTACAGTTTTTTATTTATTTTATATTTTATAGTAAAAATATATTCATATACTTGATATGATATATGTACTAAATTTATGTTTATAATACTTATACGATGAATTGAATCGAATTGAAAACAAAAAATTGGCAACACTATTTATAAATAGATTTAAATAAAAGATTTAACTATTATTATCAACATTATGAACTACGTATAGTTACTTTATGAAATAAATAATTTAAACTAAATTACAAATTGTTTTTGAATCATATGAAAGATACAATTATATCATAAATTTGTGGATATGTCAAATAGAAATATCATTTGAATGTATAAAATGATCACGATTATTTAGTAATTATATAAAAAATTGTAGATGAATAAAAATGTAAGGAAGATATCTGTTAACACACGGTTTAGTCCCCTCTAACTATGACTCGAAGACAGACAATCACCGGGATCAGCAATAAAGTTTACCCTATAGTTTAAGTTTATAAGTACATGTGTAAAGAAAATCACCACCATCAATTTACTCTGTAGACAGCAAATAATAAACAGTTGAAGAAAAATAGCAACAATAAAATTGACACTTCTTCTTTCTATAAACAAAAAAAATTATTCTCGAAAAAGAAAAAAAATATATGATATTGTAATAATGTATATATCAAACAGTAAAGTTCTACACAAAGCTGCGAATAATTTGGATAATGTGCCAAATACACATGATTTTTTTCAGTGGAATGATTAACAGCAATAGCAAAAATTATTTATAGTCTGCAATATATATATATGTAATCATATATAAAGATGTATATATCACCATGTGACAGCTAATTACAGTACATATAATATTAAATAAACTCTTTAAAGTATTTATAAATCTGTATAATTGAATTAAATTATCTACTTCATTTTGTTTGAATTTTTTATCATGCCAATATGTTCATAAAATATCCTCAAATATTTATGTTGGTTTATTTGTTTGTAGTAAAATATTTTAGCCAACTCGGGAAGTATTATGAACAAATAATATCTCATAAACAATTGGGTAGCCAAGATGTCTTTTGATACATTTCTATAACTGATATTATAATATAAAGGATGAAAAATAATTACTAACATATAAAACTTCAATATAAATATGCAGTGAGTATGTACACACTATCACGTTCATTTCTATGATATATGAACTGTAATAGTAACACGGATGTTGGCTTAACACGTCCGGAGGTTGTGTATTCGGCACGCATATCCTATCTCACCGCTGGAATTCTCATATGTCTCTCAACGATGCAATCCACTGACGTCTTTCTCGCAGCACAAATCATTTATATGTATTTACTTTTGGACACACTTCTTCTCTTCGAAAATTACAAATTATTTGTGGATATATATACATTCATTGATTTATAAATATATAAACAAAAGTGCCTTCGGAGTCATGAACAATTATCTATGAACAAATGAATTTATTTATTAGAAAAATCATACGAAATTTATGAGTTGAACTAAAATGATTGAACAAAATGTATCATCTGATAATTTTCTAATTTTCAAAATTATATGGAGCCAGGTTTAATTGGTACTTACCAGAATATTAAAATTTTTTATAAATTGTATCTATTGGATTATTTATTATTGATGATTAATTTTTTTATGAACGCATTTATCTACATACAATTTAAATTATTTATCGTATTGAATAATAGATGTCGACAGTTCTTGGATGCTATAGTGGTAAAACAGATTAACCAAAATACTACATGTTGTTAAAAACGAAAATTTGAATCCATCAAAAAAGTTGTCGACCTTGCGTAAAGTTAGTAGCAATTGTTACCACCAGAGCGCAACTACTTTTACGATTATCGAACTCGCAATTTGCGATTAATCGTAAGGTCAAATATCGATAAAAGATGGTGTATTTGTCAAAATGAAAAGCGCGCGATTATTCGATTACTCGATTTTATAATTGTGCTCTGCAAATAAAATCAAGCAATGATAAACAAGGGAATCTGATATCTGAAACATTCACTGCGCATGCGCACTTACATTTTCTTTATGCCGACTGATCGTATGTTAGCATGAGAGGCTTTTCAGAACACACACACGCTCACAGTAGATAGAACGTATTATATCTCCCCACTAGGCTTTCATAAAAGCAGGTCAGGTTGGGCATGTCGAGCAGGTTGTGTGTGCGCAACTTGACAGTGTATCAAAAACACCAGCGGCTTCTTTTTAACTACACAATCTGTCTATTTGTGTCATCTCGCGCGGAAAAAATAAATTACAAAATTCATTCCATAAGTGTCAATATCTAATAATTTATACAGAACAAAAATAATTTTATTTATAATGCGCAATGTATTTAAAATATTATTACCATCACCACCACCACCACCATCATCATCATCCTCATCATCATCATCATCAATAATAATTCTGTTGGTTCTCATGCATTGGATTGTGCGCCATCAACAATATTCGTCACTGTATCGTTCAACAAATGTGGCATATTCATTTTGAAGCTGCTGCACTACGGAGAATAGCAGCAAAAGCAGGGATCGTCAACTTATTCGTCTGATAGTGTGTCGAATGTTTCTGCAGCTGTGTGTATAGTGCATTGGGTATGTCATTTGTTTTGTTTTCTATTTTTACTCAACAAAAGTTAAAAGATGAAAACAGGAAAAAAAATACACAATATAATTTATAACACAAGTAAAATTTACATTAATTATCAATTATTAACATCAATAATGATAATAATAATAATTTTATTTCTTAGGTATAACCTCAAAATCGCAATGTATTGAATTACAAATAATTTTGCTTTGAGTTCTCGCATCAAATGTTTATCACATATCTTATTACATTTTTCCGGCTGAATGTATAAATTACAAAGTATATCACATAGTACTTATACATAACACATATACATATGTGTTTGTGTAGTATACATATAAATGTGTATCATCGTTGCAATAAATTGCATGGGAATATGGTTAATCTTTGAATGGCAATTGTTGTTTGAAGATAAAAATATATTTTATTTATTTATACATTGTTTTTTTATTTTTTTTTATAATTACAATGTGTGTATGTATATTGTATATACATTCAGTCGAATGTTTTTATATATGTGTGCAGACATATGCGCATTACATTGTGTTGAGCTTTTATATCACAATGACATAATTGATGATAAATTACCGTGGATTATTTTACTGGCGAGAACTTATAGCAAATTGAAGCAATCATCGTTCCGGGATTGATAAGCAAGATAAATGCTAAAGCAAATTATATTCTTCAATTATTTTATGCGATCTAGAAACCACAACTCTTTAGCTCATTGCTCTTTGTTGCTGTTCTTATTCCTATTTTTTTTTTTTACATTGGATTTTCCCCCTCGACATAACATCTGGTGTGTCGCGATTCTAACCTCCAACAATACGCAAAAGCAAAGAAAAAAAATCAAAATTATTATTATTCATTATAACCATCGCGAGAAATCATTGATGTGAACACAAATTCCAACGGTTTATACATCCATGAATAAATAAATAAATATAAATTGCTGACAAGCCATTTAATTTTTATAACGAATGGAATGATAACGTATAGAGATGATCGATGTTCATTCAGCGGAAATAGAGAGAAAAAAAAAAGGAGAGTGAGAGGCAAACCAGAGTTTCAACGCACCATAAATTTATATCTATTGAAGCTCAACAAATAGAATGAAGAACAGAAGAAAAAAAAATTATTCACAGAGAGATTTAATCATTTGAAACTGAAATATATTTAAATGCAAGCTTTGGCATTAACTGAAATATGCCTGGAACAATTATTCTGTTTATCCTGGCCTCTGTCAGTCAATAATTCATAAGATATTCATAAGGCCCCAAAGGCCCCACAGAAATCAGATCATCACCTGCCGGACACTGCACAGCAGCCATTAATTATTCCTACATTAATGTACACATATACACATAGATATACAGAAGGTTGTGCTAATTCAAATCATCCCTTCATACATCGACAAACTACATGAAGTTTCTTTCAATATACATATAATAAAAAAAAATAGAGAATAACTAATTACACTTTGATATATAATCTTATAAATATTATTATTTAAAATCAACCTTAAAATAAATAATTACATGAGGGTATATAGAAAGGATCTAAAAATAATCTTGAAGGGATGCTACACCATGCAGTCATTGTGACTCATCCGATGACTGTCAATGGAAAAGCCCAGGTGGTTATACAATTTCTATGGTTTCCCCGTGAATAATCGATTTATCGTTGAATAGAATGTAGAGTGTTACTGCGTTGACGGCAAACACAAAATGTACGCTTGTATTTATGCAGTTATACGTACAGATATATATTAAGAATGTAAGGGAACTACATGTAATACTACTGTTAAAAACACGAACGGTTTCTCTTAATATACGCTCATTGCTGGCATGTCAGTGGCCGGAAACAACAGAGTGCCGCAACAATTACCACTTCGGCTTCTCTTATGAATCCTTGTAATCATTTGAGTCTCATTTATTATAGTTACAATGTCTTTATACATTATAAAAAAATATATATATATATTTTTTTTCATAGGATAAATATCAAGAGATTTAAATGATTTTATGTATACTTATTTATGAATGAAAAAATTTTTCTTACTCTGTAAAATATTTTATGTATATTTGTTAATGGATTTATAATTAAGCTGAATGTTTTTCTGTGATGGGTATTTAAAAGTTTAGAGGAGGGATGCGTGGGGAAAAATGTAAGAGGGATATATACCATCGAGTGACAGAACGGATGCGCTGACAATTTTTTGCTTTTGCATATTTAGTTTTTTTATATTTTTATTTTTGCAGCAGTGTCTTAATTTGTATTATTTTGTTTTCTGAGATGCATTCTGAAATGCATTTTGAGAATATGTACATGCTGAAAAAAGAAAAAGAGAAATTGGGATGTAACGACTGCGTCGACATAAGCTGCATGTAATTTGCCATCGTTTCAGCAAAATACGATGTTGATTTTTCCCTTTTAATATATATACATATGTGTTAGAGTAGCTATATTCATAAAATAATTCATAAAGTGAAATTGTATGTATTTATAAATAAATATATAAATTGTCACGGCGAGAATTATTATGGCACTATTTATTCAATTTATGGTTAAATCAATTATTGAATAATCAATGTGTTTAGTCTTTTTACTTTGATATTTATTTTTTTTTCTCGTGCACACTTGTGGCTATTGATTTTCAAAACCCGATGCAGTTACTCCATCTGCTGACCATGTACAATTATTTTTTTTTTTTATTTCTTTATCACAAAAGCGATAAATAATGAAGAAAAATAGACTCGACACATTTCCTCATTGTGGAACTAGAAGTAAAGAAAGTAAAACAAAATATAAATTATAAAACGATACCGTTATACAGCTATTATGATTTATATTTTGTGATGTATCTTTTTTTTTCATCACACGCAGTGAGAGATTATTATAACTATACTTATTTATCATCTTCTATGTATATAAGTTTAGTAACGATCTCATTCGTGAGATTTTATCGCTTGATCTACTCCACTGCTCCAAATCTGTGGATTATATTCAAGCTTATCATTTTGAATATGCGTCTCTTTTTTCACTAAAATGTGTCATCGAGACAAATAGCTGATCACGGGAGTCGCGCGCCACGAGAGTAAATCAAGGTCGATATTATATATATAAATGTGTATATACTGGTGAGTCCTCGAGCCTTGAAATCGCTTTCGATTCTTTCACCAACGAATGCACGATTGTGAGAGGAAAAGAGAGTAAAACTTGTCTTCATTTTAGAGCTTTTCACTTTCCATTTTTATTATGCATCAAAATTTATTATAAATAAAAGGAATGCATTTAATAATCATCAATAATGTGGATAAATTATAGTTGAATAATTTTAACTGGTTGTATAATTTTTGTTAAATTTATTACACAAGGAAAAAAATAAAATCAAGTCATTGCGATTTTATTTAAGTTTAAAATTGAACTGAACTCAAGAATATTTCAAAATTAATCAATTTTTTTACTTTTCATTTGATGCAAGAAAGAATTATTTTAAACATAAATTAATTATAATATATGTTTATTTGTATTTCAGAAGAGTTTAAAAAACCCCAGTGGCATAATATGGAATATGGAGTAAGGATATAAAGCTTGAAGTGTATCAGTTTTTTTTTTGGCGTCGTCCTGGCGCGAGGAAAACTGGGCCAGTGGTCGGTCCAGTATCGTCTTCAATTTACAACTGCGTTGTTGTAGTTGTCTGTCATTGTTAATCCACGTTCTCCTTGGAGGAAAGATTGCCAATGATGCCGGGACCAACGCCCGAGAGACCCCGTGCGCAACGTCTCAACGACATCGAGCCACACACCACAAAAGTGAGTTTCTGATATCGATTAACAGTGAAAGAAATATTAGAGTGAGAGTTGTAATTATTTACAGATAAAAAAATTTATTTACATATTCAATTATACTATTTATTAATTAGAAATCTCATCTGAGAATCAAGTTTTAATTTCTAATTAAATTATATGCTTTTACTTTATTTTTATTAATTTTATTTTAAATTCAAGGTTAAAAGTTGAAAAACTAGTTGCGATAATTTTTGTACGTTCACTAACTGAATGTAAAATTATCTCATTTAATTTTCTCTCGTCGCTTGGAGGAAGAAGTCATTTCTGTTGCTACAAACATTCGTCGTCGAAAGTTACCGCAGAAATTTTCTATTAACCCTCTTCAATCCCTGTGGCGATAATTAAATCACTGCAATAAATAAAAGTCGTTTGGAGACGATTTATTTTTTTCGCCATTTATTATTTATATCAGAGAGTGTAAATTACTCTGAATTAATATAATCCGAGTTGTGGATGTGAGAATGTGAAATGCGGACATGAGTGATGATGAAAACAAAATTGTTTTTATTTTATATTCCAGTTTGTTTGAGTAGTTTGAATAAAATGAAAAGTAATTGCATTCCATTGGATATAATGTTGTATGGTGTACTGCAAGTAATCTTTTCTTTCGCCTCTCAACATACTTCACACGTGTTCATATATAAGTCGATGATGTATATGGGAGTGTTCTGAATTTTATTTCTTGCCGAACCCAGAAGAAACAGAAGAAAAAATAAAAAAGAAATACACTCCGTTGTTAAAATCCATCCCTCGTGAATACGATGTATTTACTTCAAGACATTTATGTGCTTTACTATATACAATCTATATAGAAATATGACGAAAACACATTTTGGATCGTTAAGGTTTCAGATCGTAGGAAAAACAAAATTATTTTTAGACAAAATTTGTATGTTGGTCCCGAGGGGAAAGCGTGGCACTGAGCAAAAATTCACTGTTTGTGTAAAGTTATTCAACATGATTTGACGGTTAGCAAAATTGTTTCCGGGTCAACATCGGTTATCGTTCTTGTTTCTCTACTAGATTCTGTATATTATACATTCCGATTTCATCTTATATTCTATCGATTCATTCACATTTGGCCAACAGTCAAAAATAGAAAAATATATCTCTACCTAAATATATTTTTTTTCTTTCAATTTCCATTGAATAAAAAATAAATAAATAGAATAAAATTGAATTTTGGAATTTTTATTCGAATGATTTCATTTCTCAATTTTTTATTAGTCGTCTCGTCTCGTTCCGTTTTCATTTCCTTCTCACCGGTAATGGAGTTTCCTTAGTCGATTTTATCCAACACAAATATACATTATTACTTCTAATTTCGTTCAGCATTATTATACATATTTACCCATAAACATAATGAATAATGATTTAAATTTAGTAGATCGTCATACAAACATCAGGCACATTATATCTAATTGGAAAATAAATGCTAAATTAAATTGAACATGATTGCGCAAGATTCCTAATTGAAAAGTCATTTTTTAAATTTATATATCTATACAATAAATTCAAATGTAATATAAATTACTCTTGCTAAGCATCATGCAATTCAGTTGTGTTCCACTCATCTGCCAATGCTCGGCCAATGCCCTGAAAAAAAAAAGACAATTATTGCTGCATCAATGACAGCTGTACTTGTAGTGTTTGTTTGTGTTATTATATTCCATCATTCTCTTCCGGTCATGAAGCAAAATAATTTCCTGTAATGTAAATAAAAATAAAACTAGAATTTTTTTTTTTAATACATATTAATTTTTAACTTCATCAATTTATTAATTTACATTTATTTTTAGTATACACTCAGTCAATTAAATATTATTAGTTAATGATAAAGCAAAATTATATAATGAACGCGGAAGTCAGATTGGATTTCTCTTGTCTGATGGTAGTGTCAAGCGTGGACACACACATTTCTTCCAACTGCTTTTGCTGCTGCTGCTGCTGCTGCTTTACTAGAGAAAATCGATAGAATCTCGCGCGCATTGGCACACACACACAGCACCCTGGGAATGCTGGTATCTTCTTCTCTTCGTCTCACCCATTTAGTTTACTGTCGTTCAGCGCTGGTTACATATATTGGCATACGGAAAATTACTTTACGAATATAACGCACGTAGTTGATGACGTGGTACACGGGCGGGTGCTCACGTTAATAGTCATTTTCATTTTCCCAATTTATCTCACAATTGCATTATCGTTCGTCTCCATCAAGGTTTGCGCTTTATTTATTTGTCAGAGCAAAGCAAATAATACAAATTTAAAACAAACAATTTCCGAGGGAAATATATATATTTATGTATTATTTATCATTAAAATAGGATTAGTTTAGTTGAATTTTCTCTTTGTTATGTGGAGGAATAATATTGAAGATACATATAGTCGATTGGTGGATAAGATTGAATTGTAGATTAATAATAATATGAAACCGGTGAGCGCAAGTCTCAAATATTGACGTGTAAAATTCAACGTGCTCGAACGACCGTGAATATCCCAGTTTATATCCCGCGCGCGTGGTTCCTGGAGCTTATGTACGAGTATATGTATCAGTGTATATATTCTGACCCAGTTCCAATGTGATATATACTTGATTGTATGGCGCAGACGATGCGCACTTTGGGAAGGGAAAATAAAAAAATATATGTAATATATATGTGAAATGATAAACACGCAGGCAGTAGAGTACACCACTTCTACTTTTCATGATGAAAAATATGAAACTACGAAGGGGATGAAGAATATTAAACAAGGATGAAAAATAAATTGTGCCTGCAGGAAGGCTGTTGATATCGGTTTATAATTTATCTTCATACATCATTTGGATTCAATTTATATTTGGGAATATTAAAAAAAAATACACCAATTTATTGGTATTATAATAATCATTATCATCTCTCGGTGATATTTTTGAAAAGCAAACGCCCACTTCAATGATGCTATAACAGCAGAATAATTTTACACCAGTAACACATCAGATGCCAAATTGTGTGGTTGCATCAGTGAGTGGTAAAACCGAGTGTGATCGCGTGAATTAAATTTAGAAAATGAAAAAGATGAAAAAAAATATAATTATATCAAACAAATAATGAGAATAAAGTGATGAAACAATTTTGTTAATCAATCATGCGACGTATGTTGAGCAGTTGCAGCAGCTGTTCATTTAATTTTGAGGTATATAAAGCAAATGTATACTGATGTTTACGGATAAAATGAATGTGTATATTTTTGCATGATGTGCACATATATACAAACAGCAAAGTTATCTGCGCTGAGAGATATCGTGAAATGTATACGAGAATGCATTATCAATGTGAGTGTATTTATGTATACATTATATATTTAAAACAAACGCGTTGAACAAAATTATGAATTAAATTCATTTTAAAGTGCGTTTGAACATTTCCTTACTTGGTGACATGCGGAACTAACATGTTGACGTCTCACTCGCTACATACATACATAATTTTCCTTCACCTTTTTTTTTTTT
>JAQQBR010001832.1:3664468-3688756 GCA_030347285.1 Microctonus hyperodae
AAAAAGAACATAATTAAATTTCATTAATATAAAAATACAATGCGCTTTTGATATTAATACAACAAATAATTGTATAAATTTTAATTAATTTTCCTTTTGTTTATGAATAATATATTCTATTCTATTCATTCAAATACTTTATAAATTACTCATGGGATAATTATATATTGCACAAGGGCCGATATAAATACATGAGAATCATATAAACGAATTATAAATATATATATATTTATATATGAAATAAAATAAAAATGAGATGCGCAACGAGTCGCGCAAACGTCCTCTCTCAATTTTCCCCGGTCCGAATTGCATTATCGATTGCGAATCACCGCGAAGGTTCATCCACTGGCAAATTCCCTCATATCATTTCTATATAACTATTTTTTTTTATTATCCCATTTTTATTTTCTCTATACCAACTTCTCGGCGCCGCCACTTGTATGTCAACAAAATATATTATTTTCTTCAATAGACTCGTTTATATCAAAAGATAAATAAATTTGATTTATATATTCTAAAACCGTTTGAATAATTTTAATATTCTCTCAATCAAGTATCAATCAACAGAATATATAATAAATAATTGGTATATTGTATTGATATATACTATAACTCATCAATTTTATTTGTTTACATTTGTTCTATATACAAAACGTGACTGTTATATATAAATATAAATATTTAAATTTGCTTCGTCGTAATTTATAATCAAAATATCAATTGATTTGAAATGAGAAAAATGATATTTTAATTATGATGCGAATTATAAGGAATTCAAACTCTGAATAATTTTTTTTTCTCTCCAACAGAATTAAATCTGAAATATCAAACGCCTGGAATATTATCTCGTACCCATGGCTTTGAAAATGAAATATAATCATTCGTGAATTAAATTTCTATCTCCTTGAAAATCCTTCACACAATGCGCGATCAAATATCAAAAGACTAGAAAATGTTGATGGCACTCATTGAGGCTTTTATTTTGTTTTATCTATTCATTTATTTTTTTCCCTCCACTCATTTGACTACTTCTCCAACTGGAATACTACACTCATGCTATCATATAAGGGATTATCGATCGAATTAATCTACATACAAGTCTATCAAGGACCGCGCAGTGACCATGAAAAAAAAAATGGGCGTTTACATACAATTTTTTTTTCCTTTTTGCATACTGTGTCACTCTAGACAGGAACAAAAAACGAAGATATAAAAAAAATGTAATACAAAAAAATATCATTCTAGTAGAAATAAAACTACAACAGTGAATAAAACTGAATCACTGAATACAAGTGAATAAGTCAAGTAAAGAGACCTGAAATAATGCGCGACAAGATGCAATTTTTTGCTCAAATTGGCGCACGCGAAAAAAGCCCCCAAACCTAACCTCAATGTTCGTTCGTTTTGTATATTTCAACAAGCAATGCGAAATACAATGAAACTCTTATCTTTCTTCTTCTTACTCTCACCACCTGTTTCATTATTATTATTGAAAATATTACTATCATGTGTATATATAAAAGCATATATACATACACACAGATATATGAAAGCATATACATACACACATATATACCGGTATGGTATTTACTCACCCTTTTCCCTCCTTTTTTATTTTTTTTCCAGAACTCAATGATGCATTCTACGAATTTTCATTTCTTCTTAGTCGTTAATTTTCATTTAAAAAATATTAATTTCTTCTTTTGATAATTATCACTTTGTTGGCTGAAAAATACTTCAAGTTCTGTATTTCACACAAAATATATATTCAATCCCTTACAAACTCTCTTGAAGCACTCGTTATTACTTTTTTATATCTACTTAGTATACATATACATACATAGATTATATATGTGTATATAATGTATATGTATATATATATATTTAAATGTATATTTTACGTTGAAAAAATTTTTTAGTAACGTTTGTCCCACGTGTAATATGAATGGGTTAACGAGACAAGCGAAATAAACAAGAAGCGTGCCATGAGATCAGCAGCTGAATCACGTTCGCGTCTTCACCTCAACTCGACTCTATTTACGCCGACGATAAATTAATGTAATTGCAACATTTTTCAGCGCGCCGACCCCCAGTATCACTCGCTCGCAGAGCCACTTCTCCTTCCACTGTCTCGTCTTTTGTGACGTCATCGATTCAATACTTTTCGTTTGTGCTGCGATGTGGTTTAATATATACATATATCTATATATATTATTAAATAGGTATATATAGATATATTAATAACAACGAAAGACGCCACTGAAAGTCCAAATAATATCAGAATGTGGCGCCTCATAACGGCGTTTTATTTATCCGTTGAATAGTTAGGTTATGTTTGTATCGACCGCTGGATTATGCATTGATTCTTGGCGGGAAAATTTAAAATTTATATTATTAACATTGATTTTATTTTTTCTTTTTGAATATTTATTGATGATTTATTTTATGTCATTTATTAATTGGAATTATGTTCATTATGATTTATTATAATTTCATTGATAAATTGCTGTGAAAATGTTTGAGGTGTAAATTAAGTTGGGAAAAATCATTTTTTTTTTCTGATATTAGATATTGTACTTAGTGAAATTCTTACTGAATATTATAGGATATTGGATATCTATAATCGTGAAATATGTTGAAATGATAATAATATTATGAGTACAATAAATGCGCCCAGGTGTGCGTATTGTGCACGAAGCGAAAGTAAAACATGTATATGGTTCATTCGATTTCTATTCGCACGATGAGTAATATTCTCCAAACCATCGTAGTATCTTATCGGCATATCTCGCGTGTTATCTGATGGTACAACGCATTTATTTGATACGAAAAGTGTATATCTATTCTGTATCGGCAAAGGAAATAAGAGAAGTGGACGTATTGAGAAGAAAAACAAAATATGGACCATTTGTTTTTTATTACAATTATTATTGTGGGAACTAATTGCATGATTGAAACCACAATTAATCCACAAACTACAAGTGTAATCAGTGCCGAAACTCCAAATCAAATCAAAAATGTTACATCATTAAACATTTGTGATGTTTGCCAGTGTACAGGTACGTTGAATTTGTTATTTATAAGAGAAAAAAAAATATTTATAAATTTGTAAATTAATTTTTCTTCTCTATATAGTTGATATAATTAATTGCACTGGTCGGCAGTTGACTCATCATTTTGAAAATGGTTCATGGCCAATTTCTACAATTCCCATAAAAGTTGTAAACTTTGAGGAAAATTCTATTATTCATATTCGGCCATTTCCTGATGTTATTATCAACAAATTGATTTTACGTTTTAATAGAATTGTCAGAATTGATGATAAAGTCTTTGAACAAATTAGAAATCTTACTGAACTCGATCTGAGTCATAATCATCTCACGTCAGATATGCTTCGTCCATCGATATTTCAGGTAATTTTTATTATCGTAAAAAAATTGATGCGATAAAATATTTTTTATAGATTTAAATTTATACGTTTTCTTCCATTTTTTTGCAACATCAGGGCAAATATAATCCGAATCAATGGCTACCATTACCGGAATTAAGAGTATTAAATCTTGGTCACAATAATCTTCATACATTAAATTCAGATATTTTTGAACACGTACCGGATATTGAAGTTTTGATTCTCAGCGGTAATCCTTTAGATATTATCGATCACAGCGGTATTCTAGCGCTGAGTAGTCTGTATTATCTTCAAGAACTTAGCCTCGAGTATTGTAATCTCCAAACGTTGCCAGATCATCTATTTCACGTTCACAAGTAAAAAAATTTATTTGTATTATAAAATATATTATATAAATACCGGTGATGTAGATAACAATATAGATTCATCTTATCTTAAAATATTATTAATTTGTAGAATGAGTTTGAAGAAACTATATTTGAATGGAAATCGATTGACAATTTTACCAAGTACTTTGATGGATGCCAAAGCTTTGGAATATTTAAACCTTGATGAAAATACTTTTGAAGTATTTGATCGTGCCAATGCATTTCCAAAACTTCCGATGTTGAAGAAACTCAGTTTACGCGCATTATCACATCTGACAAAGATCGGTTCTGGTGCTTTCTCAAATTTGACAGCACTTGAAGAGCTTTATATAAGCGAATGTCCACGGCTGCAGAACATTAATGAAAATGCAATTCTCCTACCTGTAAATATATTATATCATATTATAATTTTTATCTAATTTATAATTCTATAGGAAAATAATAATTGACTTGCAGTTTTATCAAGAAAATAAATCTGATAAAATTGTATTATAAATCAATGGAATATTTCTCATGACAGGATATCAATGGTGAAATTTGGCCGCCGTTAAAAAAATTAGATTTATCTAACAATAGATTAAAATATTTACCAGAAAATCTTGTTGGTGAATGGAAGAAATTGGAGAAATTAGATATCACTGATAATGAATGGTCGTGCGACTGTAAAAATCAATATTTGGTAAATATAAATTAACTAAATATAAAATAAATACATGGAAAAAATTTTAATATTAAAGAAACAATGATCATTGTGTTTGATATAAAGGTGGAAACAATTTTACCAACAATTGGAGTGGCGTTAATGAATGATGATGTGGATAAGATGTTTTGTTCGGGTCCACCTGAACACGCTGGAAAATTAATGTCATCATTGAAACATCGAAAATTACGCTGTTTAGATTTATACGGTGCTCAACCTGAACGTGATGCTGCAATTCTTGTTGGTTCGTTAATAGCAATTTTAATAATTATTCCCATTGTGCTCACGCTCTTTCTCCTTTGGCGACGAGGATTTTTCATTTGCAATGAACAACATCCAGCTACATTCTCACGAGCATTTTACCAACGGACTTCTAATGACGACGATTATACATAAATTTACTTTTAAATCTAAATATTTTGTGTATATATATACCTACGTAATTTTAAATTTAAGAATTTGGCAGATATGTTCTTCACAATATATAAATAATCACACAAAAAAATGTAAGTAATTTTTCTCAAGATTCAAACTTTTCAATAAAAATTACAAACAATTATAACAATTTCTGTTATAAAATGTTATAATTGAAATTTTTTTATATTCATGGCGACTTTTTATATTATAATATTTTTCTAATTATTTATTATCAGTGATAAATTAATTGAAATCAAAACTTTTTCAAACCAACTACTTATAAAAACTTTTTATATTAATATCAATAGAAAAATCTTCATATTAAACAAATTACAATCTATAAAAATCATCAACATTACATTCTAACGAAAAAAAAAAATATACATACATATATAAAATATTATAATAAATTTAAACATATAATATAACGTTATAGATATTAAACTAAAATCATCAGCTCGTTCAATAGGAGTATTAAAACTTTTACGAATTAAATTCTCGCCGACTCCTGAAAGTCGATAATGAAAAAAGAGAAAAACATCGAAAGAGGAAGTGAATGAAAAAACGAAAACGCTCGTTAGTCTACAATTTCTCGTCTTTATCCCGTGGATATCAAAGTATTAGCGCTACTCAATGTCCAGTATCCGTCGTGTTACATCGTTGACATCATCAGGATATCGCAAAGCAATGAAGAGCACCAATATAGAAACACAAGAGGGATAGAAAATGATTCGGGCTTGACACGAGGCTTTGAGTACACTATTATTTCACAATTATACACCCACATACACATATGTATAATCGCACAGCTTTCACTAACGAGTCTCAAGGGAGCTGTGTGCAGCCGTCACTCTATATCCCAAGTCAGAAACTCGAGGACTACTATTATTATACATATACAAACGGCTTTTGTAGACTTATGCAGGCAGTTCTGACATTTATATAACCATCATTTACCCGCGGTAACTAATTTCGCTTATGTTATGATATATAATATACACAAATTTATGAATTTATACAGCTAATATGTTTATACACGTATAAATAGAACACATAATATAGAATTATCTTTGACAAAATTCCACGCGTTGAAATTAATAATACACTTTTGTCATAAATTAATACATAACTTATAAATGCATATTAATCATTAATAAATAATAATTCCTAATAATACTATAATTTTCTTAATATACCGAGCAAGCATAAACGAATTCTAAACAACACAAAGTTAAATAAAAATATTATCGAAACAATTTATGAAACATTGAAATATAATTTAATATAATTATATATATATAAAAATCATTACTCAATAATTTCTTCGAATAAAATTACTAAAAATCATTCAAAGATTAATTTAATAAATAATAAATACTTAAGTTCTACTATTCAAATTCACTTTGGATATACATTATGCATACATATCTATACCTGTACACTATTATATACACATTTATTGTATGAGAAGTTGTCGATGTGTACACGTATATATCTATGATAGTTTGTAAAGCGGCTTCATTGATCAATCTTGTGGGAGAGGACCGTCTATAATTCGCATCGCCACAACGGCGACCAAGCGTTTCTATGCGGGCCAATGGGTTGTGTGCAGACACGAACGAGGACCGCATCACGATAAACGATACTGTGGTGACATAGTGCTTTATAGTATAATACATATAATACATAAATACATCTATATATGTATATGTATGTATTTATACATATATAGACAGTGCCTTGACGCGTTCATATAGGGAAAGCATTTTGTTTAATGTCGAGTACAAGCAACTAATCTAATACCTGGAGCACATATGTATACATCCCTTTTGGTTCATCCTCGTTCACATCCCTTCACATATTCCTTCGTCGTTGTCCCACGTATGTATATAATTTGCCGTATATATTTACATGTATATGAATGTATACATGATATATATACCATCTATATCTCCAGCTAGCGATTGTCTGATCCATGTTGAAGCCAGCACTCTAGGATCGATAAATGAATGTGGATGATGTCGACAAATTGGGACAATCGTGCTAGATAGATAAAATAAAAAAATTTTTATCTGACAATTTTTAGTTTTTTTTTTCTTTCTTTTATTTGATGTATCAGTATTTTCACGGACTCTTTCGCTTCATTCAATTTGATTTCATGCGTGTTTTTATTTTCAAGCCAATAGGATTATTGAATATATATTCAAGATAATATGAAAAGAAAGGAATAAGTATAAAAAATATTGAATGCAATAAATAAAATATATTCATTCAATATCAAAAGAAATCTATTGACTAAAATATTAAATACACTACTATATATTTAATATTAATAATAAAAACATTATATATGCAAATAAGAAGTGATGATGAAAAAGATGATTTAATATTTTTTTTTATTATTAATAAATAAATATGTATATATATAAGTATAATGAATATTTATTTTTGTATGTACTCGGTTACCAACGGTTTGAGACTCGGAATGACAACAATTCTTATACATATATATTATATATGTATATATACATACATACGTTATTCTTCGTGAATTTGCAAGCATGGAATTCCATGTACTAGGGGTTGTTCATCCCCATGGCAACGTAAAATCGTGAGTTCACGCCCACGATTAGTAAACGAGCCAATTGAAATTTAGTGTGGCGTTGCAGTGCCAACGAATGGTTGCTTTGCGCAACTACCCCTATGTTCACATACACAGAGCAAAACCATCCCCCTTTTAATATCCCTGCAATAAATATAGAGCGGAATGATGTTAGTGAGAGTGTAAGAGAGGATGCGAGAGAAGGAGAGAAATAGAGAGCGAGAGCAAAAAAAAAAATAGAAGAAAGAATGGTGAAAGGACATAAAGGGGAGTAAGAGGAAACGACAGACGAGCTCAATCGGCAGGTTGACGGACCGATAGGGGGTTAAACGATGCCCAGTGTCTTACATAGCTCTGCCGAACGATAACACGTGTGTGTTGTGTCATTTGAATATTATTTAGGATTAGACAGATTAAATGCAAATGGTTTTAAAGTGATAGTTTACATTAAATAACAAAAAGTAAATAAAATAAAAATAATAAAAGACGAAAAAGAAATAGGAAAATTAATTACATGTTTTTTAAATTAAATTAAATGTTTTTAATTTTAATTTTGAAATTAATTTTCTTTAGATATTTTTAGTATTCAATTTTATTTGTGATAATAAATTGTTAGTGAATATAATTATATTGCACTTGTGAATGTGAATAATTATTTGAATGTTAATAAAGAATAAATATAATTAATTAATTATAATTAAAATGAATTTTCATAATTGTAATTGTGCTGATATGATTGATGAAAATATTTAAATATATACATTTGGATAAAACCGAATTGTTTAGCGGAAATTTTGTTGTTAATGAATGAACGTAAGCAAAGTGAACGTCATGCGAGATTAATAATAATTATACCTTTGGTTATTATTTGTTTATTGTGTGAGTGTGTTTAAAACGATGATGCAGTCGACTTGTCAATCGCATCAGCAACAACAGCCAAATGGCACGTCGGCAAGTCGAACATCATTTTTGATTGAGGATATATTGAGTCGTAGTAGTGTTGATCCATCTCTACACAGTCATCATGGACAATTACATCATCATCTTGCGCCAACAAATCACTCGCAACATCATCAGCAGTATCAACAATTTGCAAGTTTATTACCGGGTTATCCGACGGGTCCACCGGCTGCTGCCTTTTTTCTCGGGCCATTATTTGGCACTGGAGGAATGGGTGTTGGTGTTGTTCCTGGTGTCAGTGATCTGGCAGCATTGAAACATTGTCGCCGTCGTAAAGCCAGAACTGTAAGTAAATAAAATTTATTTATAAGCAATTGAACAAATATTAAAACAAATAATTTTGAGAATTTTTGATGATGCAGTAATGCTCTTAATTTATTATAGTAATTAATTGAAGAATTAATGAAATTCAAATGTAGTGAAAATCGAAACCGAATGAAATGTAGAAAATTCTTTCTTTGAAGGAATTAAAAGTACAAAAATATTGCAAATAGTTTTATTGTGCTCATGTGGCTCATATTGAATATAAAGGCCAAGTAAAATTAGTAAGAATAAATTAAATATATTGACTAATAATTAATATGACATACCGGCTATTAATAATTTTTTTTTCTAATTCATAACGATAAAGAATAAAATAATTTACTCCAATTTTCACTTTGTAATCTTCCGACGATCCAAAAATTATCTGAAAATCAACAATTTATTATTAATATCATTTTCTTTCAAACGAAACGGATAAATATTAATTACATGATAAAAAACTTACTCAATAATAATTTTGAAATTTTATTATTTCCTGTGTGTTTTAGGTATTTAGTGATCAACAATTAGCGGGTTTGGAGGCAAGATTTGAGGCACAGAGATATTTAAGTACACCAGAGAGAGTGGAGCTCGCTGCGGCACTGCATTTATCTGAAACTCAAGTTAAAACGTGGTTTCAAAATCGTCGAATGAAACACAAAAAACAATTAAGGAAAATGAATAGCAGTTGTGGTGGTGGCAGTGGTGGCGGTAGCAATGGCAGTATTGTAAGTGGACAACAATGTGGTGGACAGCCATCGTCAGCAACGTCACCTGCAGGTACAGAAATAATAAATAAAAATACAAAACTAAACATATATACATATAGAAAAAATAATTAAAAATATTAATATCGTTAATTTCATCAATGAAACCAATAAAATATTTGTTGGATGAAAAATGCACAAAAATAATTATAAAACGTATACAATATTAATTTGGAATAGGCGTTTAAATAAAATACTAATTTAGACAATAGTACATGTATATATATGTACAGATTTGTGTATATATGCACATGTATGTATGTGTGATAGTGTCGTGCACATATGCGGCATACACGATCAGTTTCTCCGGCCAAACTGACCGCCAGGTTCTCCGACATCGTTAACCACTTTACACCTTCGTCAATAAACCTTTCTCCTAACACTTCTCGTTCATATTCCACGTGCACCAACACACATAAACTCATACATATATGCTGGTATATACGCATACGCATGCACTTAAAACTCTGCTATGAAAAAAAAATCTTTTTTTTTTCTTTAAAAATAATTCAAACTAATTTCTCTTTATAACGAGGTAAAAAAAAGTAACTGAAACTTGCTCTGATACTTTTCATCACATTATATCAGGAAGCACTAGGTTGGATAATATCTATCTCTAGTTTTTTCAAAATACAAACAATCTGAAGATTTTAATAATTAAAATATTACGAAAAAGTTTTTATGAAGTATCCTAATATTTCACTTATAGTTATTGAGATATTAATAATAATATACATATAAGATTTTATATGAAAATATGCCGAAATTCTTGATGATTCAATGGCGCCAAACTCTTAAAGATTGTTACAATTTAATCAATATTAATATAATAATTATAATACAATAATTATTTCTTCTTATATGAATTTTTTATATCTTTTAAACTACACATAAACTATGCAATATTAAAATTTTTCTATCCAGCCAATTTCAAGATGACTCGGTGAAGAATTGTCACAAACAAGCAGATGAATAAATGAACAAAGGAATAGACCAATGTTCAAGAAATTGTTTCATGTACTTTCAAAACTTAATTATCATCATGTTAATTATGCCAGTTATTTCTCAAAATAAAACATAATATACTTTTTTCTTTACTATTATAAAGTAATGAAAATAAAACATTCCAAAACAATTGTCATCACTATTTATACATTACAATTCGCATTCAAAATCAACCCAAAATTGAATAAATAAAATATTCTCATTCTCGAGAATTTTTCATTCACTTAATTATCATATACATACATGTACATATAGCTTACATAGACATCAACGATGGAGAAGTAATGAATTGGGTATATAATTTGTCTCGTCTACCATAGTAAAATGGTTCGCATCTTCTCACCCTTCTTCGCCATCAGTACTGCCATTTTCATCATCAGGTTTGATAATTGTAGATAACTGCAGCGCGTCGCTTCAGATAGAGAATACTTGTCGCGATCTAAAGTTCACCGCATCGCATCCCATCTAACTCCCATTTATCAACTCTATCTCTCAGTCTACCTCAATATCTTTGTATAGAGTGTCGCATATAGCCAAGATGGCTCCTCATTCAATTGCCAGTATATGAAAGGAGGGGTTGGAGAGATACGTTCCAAACTAACGAAGTTAGCCTGAGACATCTTCCCTGGTAAGATGGAACCAAGGCGACAGCGGCAATGGTGAATGCAGAGAGGCCATATTAAATATATACATATATATATGTACACGTATATTTATATAGAGTAGGAGTAAGTCAACGGAGTCAAGGGGAACTTTCCTTAAATATCAAGGAAACGCGTTTCCGCAGACTCCTCAAGACGATGGCAATATATATACTCATGTATACATATAATAAGATGTTATGATGATAGTAAAGGTTGACAAGTCAAGAACATCCAATGCTTAATATATCTTCTTCATCATCTTCTGTATATTATATATGTACATATATAATCGTAGATAGATGTATCAATTTGTCACTCTTGCTCACTAAGTTCCAGCCCACTACGGCAACATATGTCCACGCCCTCGTTTGATTGCTCCTTTCACTTCTGGTCTTATACATCTGTAAATATACAGTATTTTACTTTTCAATTCGTGGCTAGATAGCTTCAGGAAAATTAATCAATTATATCAACTAAGTGCTCGGCCACTCCTACATTTTTAATTGTTAATTTTACTGATGCCCGCTATTTATTTACATTACTTTGTCTTCTAAATAACACATTTTTTCTTTCTGTTTTAACGTTTATATGTTTTATTATTTTTTTATTTCCATACCATATTATGTTATTATGATACGATGTAACATTGAATTTCACTTTATAAATGTAAAAGTTTGAAATATTTATTGATGATTTATTCATTAATTAATGACAATAATTTTCTTCATTTGGTCATTATGGTTCATTTGATTCAATGTTAATAATTGTGTCAAAAATTATAGTACAACTCTCATTACACCAGTTTATTAAAGAGGTCAAAATTTTCTATTGAATAACGCCATGTGAATTTATCTGCGAATTTCCTATTGTTTCATAAAATCTTCCAAAATTGACGAAAAATTTAAATAAAATATTATTTTTAATGAAATAATAAATTAAATTTAAATCATATCGTTTAAATAAAAATAAATGATGTTAACAACTTCTGCGCAACATCCATTCCAATATTTCTCATTAATATGCATTTTAATTATCATCCATAATTTTATATGATATTGAATTGCACTATGTAAATATGAAAGTTAAAAATATTTCAATTGATATTGTAATGATTGAATGACGGAAATAATTACCTTTATTTGGTATGTGATTTTAATTTAAATTATTTGTTTGTTTTATTTGTTCAATTGTAGAGAGACCAGTTGATTTCTCATTGAGCGGCGGTCGTGAATCGCGTGCAAGCAGCGATGCAGCAATTGATTCTGATTCAGATGAAATAGACGTTCTTGGTGATGAAGCACCATCACCTGTACAATCAACAATGACTACCACTAATACCACTGGAACAAAAACAGTAAATTTACCAAGACGTACATCATCATCGCCCAATATTAGCTTTCATCATCGTTCTGTATATGCTAATAATAATTCAACTTACCAATCATCACAACATCATCATCACCATCAAGGAAGTCAATCGTTCCAACGTCATCATCGCTAAGACAGAAATTATTTTTCTTCATCGGCTGATGCAGGTCTTAAACAAAAATTATTGAACAATTAATAACAGTGGTAATTGACATTGCTACAAGTTGCCAGTTTTATCATAAAATATTAATTGTTGATTAATTAATAACCATATTGAAGTCAAAAATAAATAAAAAATATGACGAAAAAAATAGGAAAAAAATTTTCCGGAAAATTCTAAATATTTAGATGTCTTTTAAGAACTGTTTTACACAAAATGACATCGAGGTTTTTAGTATCTCCCAAGTGCATATAACAAGTTACTATATTTAGAAAAAAGTGTAGAGTATAATCTGTGATTTAGTTCGTCGTAGATGATTAATGCACTAAAAAAAAAAAAAATAAGGGAAAATATAAATAAAAAAACCATCTCTAGAATCTCTCGACTTTCATTTCACAATACTAAACAATATATTGCTTAAATTCGTGAGAGATATGATCGATGGCTGTATTTTCATACACAAAATCATTATAAATAGTATAGTAAAAATAAAGAACTATCAGAAATTTTCATTTCAATCCATAGCCTAAATTATATACACATGCATAAAAGCTGTGTATAATGTTATAGATAAATTTGGATAAACAAAATGAATAAAACAGAAAAAATTCTAAGAGAATATATATATATATACAGCCGAAAATTTAAAATGTATTAAAAATATTTCTTACGATAATGTAAATATTAATCTCGACTCCCCGAGTCTGTCCAATCATTTGTTTGCATAAAAAAACCAAAAAAAAAAATACAAACAAATAACATCTTATAAAATAACAAAACAGCATTTTTTCATTAATCAATTCTACATATCAATAAATATTATAATCCTCAAATACTTAAAAAAAAAACAATAATCTGAATTCAAGTAGTAACACAATACGTCAGTACCGACGGGAACCTGTTGCGATTATACAACATTGTGATGAAACTAAACAGCTATAAATTTATATCTCTTCTTCTTAAATCATCAACCCTTATTCTCTCATTTACACGACAATAATAACATATATACTCCATCCAAATATACGACGACATCATGATTCTCCTCAAGTTACTACTTATGGTGCAGTCAATTTTCTAAATGTATCCATATATACATGTACAATGTACATACAAATACATATACATATACTTAAAGTATGTATTCATGGTGTAGATGTACCAGTAGATGAAGCGAAGGTTTTACTACAGGCGGAGTCATTGAGAATGCGTCGTGCTTTCAGTTGGGGGAAGTGAATCCTAATACCCAGATAATGGGAAGTAATTGCGAGGGATCAGAGCAAGCCGGTGGTACGTATTCTGTCACAGGTCCTACAAGAATAAAATATACATATATATTTAGGCACATTATGTGTATGTACACATACATATGTATATGTATATACAAAAAGCAAGAGTGAAAACGAAGAGTCGAGCGTTGAAGGGACATGGGAGGGTGCGTAATTACGTTATCGGAACAAAATCACAGCGGCACGTTCTCAAATACGAGATATATCGTTTGTTGGCGCACTCACATGTACCCCATGTGTCCATATAATATATCACACATAGAAAATATATTGATATGTACATATGTATATTATATATGTACATGTTGGTATGTATAGATATTTTATTACATGGTTTCAAAAATTGCGTGGATGAAAAATTATTAATTCAAATAGCATATTCGACATTTTATTTATGGAAATGAAAAAATAAAGGAGTTTTAGCCATGAGTATAGTTTATAAATATGAATGTGAGGAAAATGTCGAAATATTGATGAAATATTGTAAATAATAGTGTTGTCAACTATTTGGAGTCGTATTTCATTGAATTCACTGTATCTTCTATACACAACTGAATAGTAAAAATAGTATTTTGCAATATGGTAACAAATTATTTATAAAATTTAATTTATTCAATCTATATTTTCTCCATGTATGTTACATAGAATTTTTATTATCAAAATACGTACCGAAAATTTTAATGTAGAATTGAACAAAAGCCCTGTTTAATTGAAAAATGAAGCGATGATATCTTTATTCATGATCTAATTCACAATGTGATATTACATGGTCCAACACTCGATGTATTCTTTTGAAGTCACTCTCTCTCTGTAAATACATCCATAAATATAATGTGCATACACATATAGATACAAATTTATCTACCTTTTTATCTTACAATCACCTGTACATTGTATATATTCATGTAGTGATATAAAGCATGAATAGTGCACGACTGCGAGATTGCTCATAAATTAATGAGATCACTGGCCATTTATGATGTTTATTAGATTCCATTAAGACGCCTGTTATTATGATGCGTAAATAAAGGGTAGAAAATTTGCAGCAGCACCTATATACATCCATATATATATAAATATACAATATTCACTCCCCTTTTCGTGGGTAGTACATAGAGTGGAATGTGGCGCGAAAATAATGAAATAAAGGACAATGAAGTGGCTGGTACAATGTCCAATAGAACTGGGTGCCTGTGCGCACGTGATACAGTGAAATAGACAAAGAAATAAAATCGCGAGTGAGGTTATGTATGGCAAGAGAAGCGAGGAGAAACGGTAACGATATGTATATACTACTGCTATGGGCATATGAATTATATGTATATACACTAAATGCAGTGGGCGTGTTCCCATTACTTTCATTATTTTTCCCCATAGGAGGGTTCGACCGATATGCACTCACATAATGTACCAAAAACCCAAGAGAAAGCTCGAGGGTTATATTTCTATAATAAAGTCGCCAAGGGGGGTTAGGATCACAGTGTCACAATAAAGGACAACACTATAAGTTTATATTGTATATAATAAATATATTTATATATATAAAGAGTGAACAGGTACCGTAATAATCCACTCAATTGAATTTCACATCATCTTGTGTGTATATTTATCGTAAAACGTTTGACGGAATAATTATTTTAATATTATTACATTGTAAAAACCGATTGAGGTAAGAATGCGCCGTTACAAATAAATCAAGATGGCGGCGGTTATTTGAATTATCATTTTTATCGGTTTTAAAGTATGGATATATATTTATATACAAAAATTAATGGGAATATTATATATGTTGTTTGCAGGCAACATTGCAAAAAACATGTCGAGGATTTTAAAGAGTAAATAGACGCACTACATTTTTATTTCGTGCATGTATATACACGCACTCACATTAAACCTAACAAGCTGTCAAGATGTCGGCGCGTGTCACTCGACTTCTCTTCTCATTCTACACGCTATTTCGTTTCTCGATAAATTTTTTTTTTCATATATATTCTTCGCCCCACATAAATATATGTATATATCAATACCTTGCTCACGCATATATGCACATGTACATACATATATACACATTCACTATTTTTTAATTCATATCCATATATGTATGTATACATAATTTGTTGTATTGTTGTATGTATAGGTAGACTTTGAGAGTGAATATGGCTATAAAGGGGATGGAAAAAAGAAAAAGCCTATGAGAGAAATGTGAGGAGACCTATACTGGTTTTGCTTAACGCCACGTGCCGCTTAACTTGATCACCAAGCAATCTGGCCTCGTTTCAACCTTCGGTTACTTCAACGCTTCCACTAACAAATAACATTGTCGATGTCGTGTGCGGGGGCGGTGATGATTCAATTTTCTCTACTGTGAAAGTAGAAATGTCGGGAGACGTGTACGCCACTGAGTGACCAGAGAACGTGACGACCCGGTGCGCAGTCTACGACATGAATGAAGTCAACACTACTAAAACGAGAAAAATATATATCCTATCTCCCAAGGTACCAAATATATATCCATATATATCTATGTATGTATATAAGAAGGAGAGAGAGATTTTTTTATATATATGTATGTTTTCTCACAATTTCTTGTTACATATCAATAACTTTATGATTTTATTTGGACTTTATCTTTTGATGTAAAAGTTTGTTTTTCTAGAGTATTATAATTCAGTGTGAATTATGTTATAAAAAGATTTCACACTTCATGTATGTATATTTTATGCATTATTTTGTTTCTATACAAATTTTGTAAAAGGGGTTGTTTAACGATAATTGGAGATATACGTATACGTGACATAACGTGAGAGTAGCAGCAGTCTCAACAATATACAGAGCGTTCGACGATGATATGAGCTTCCAATTAGTCGCTGGTTATTTAGTTACGACCAGCTATGTGAGAGATATAGTGAAAATTTATACATTATATGTATATTGTATGTATACTTATCTACCAGGTGTTCTGATAATCTGATGGTGCGGATGATAAATATAAATATGACTTGTATAAACCATGGTTCTAAAAGAAGTATATACAGTTGATAATATATCGAGAAATTTCAATGATGAAATTGAAGTTTATAATTATATATTTCAGTTAATAAACACAAATCTGTATGATTTTTTAAACGAATAAAATTATCGGAATATCAGATAATATCAAATCTCATTTAAGTATACCAAATTATATGTATATTTAACGTATAAACGTTATTTTTATTTTAATATAGTTTGAAATATTAATTAATGATAGTGTAATTATCGATTATTTTAACAAAAAAAGTTGACTATTTATTTTGTTTAAAATAATTTAAAAAAAAAATTAAATTTTATTTTGTTATTTTGCAGAGATATTACCCACACGTTAAAACTTTCAGGACACCTTGTATAAAAATGTTAAAGAGAACTGAGATAAAGAGAATGAAGGTGAGGGAAAGGGGATGAAATGAGAAAGCACAACAAAACAACGCGCGAGATTCATATCACCGACGACGTGTTTAAAAATAATTACCGTGAAAGATTCGACGATAGTCACGGAGTTGCCCTCACCTCTGAACCTCTAAATCCCCTGATGCTTGGACTCGAGTGGTTTTCGCGGCATAAAAGCGAGCTCAAACTCGCCCACTTTGCTCTCACTCTCTTCCTCACTCATTCTGTCCCATCGTCAAGGCTAGAGAGAATACATGGACAGCAACATAAACCAACCCCTTCCTCATACGTTTCTCTTCCGGCACTCGACAAGTGGTACTCACCTTTCAACCACTCTATCACCAGCGGTTAAAGAAGTAAAGACTGAAGGCTCACTCGATTTCTTCTTTGTTGTTTCATTTTTTTTTACCTTAGTTTTCGGTTGGATTTTTTTTTTCAATGTCTCCATGCGTTGAGGACTCAAAAATTGAAAAGAAGTTGACTCTCACGCTGACAATGTGTCATGAGTTTCTTTCTTAAATTGCTCCCGTATCTAACGCTATCAATTCAATTTTTCTTTTCGTTTTTATATTGATGAAGGACCTGATGAAACGTGATATACTAAATTATTATGACGACAAAAGTACTTCCGTTCAAAAATAAAAAGAATCAGTAATGAAACATTGAATGAATAGATAGTATATGTATATGTACATATATTATATATGACAAATCACTTTGTAGACTTGGAATAATTATATTTTGTTTACATATAATTTTATGCAATCGTATATAATTTTTTTTCTTTTTTAATTAAATTATGCAATGAGCAAGACAATAGTTTTTATCATTCCTCATTTTTATTTTCATCTTTCACGTCATTGTATACTTTTTGTTGATTATTTTACGATAAAGAAATTATATTGAGAACATTTAATTCAATAATTAATTATTAATACATAGATAAATTGATGATATTCATCAGAAAAATCGGGGCAATCTATGGTAGAAGTTTTTAAATACTATTACAATAGTCTAGTTATTTGGTCTTTATATTTACGGAAGAAGAGAAAGAATAATTTCTTTTTTGCCACTGTAATTTGTTATCGTATAGATTAATATCTGTTCAAATAATCCTATTATATTTAATGAAGACATTGTATATCATTCAAAAGTTATACATGAATCACAAATTATTAAAAATACATTTCTCCTCGTGGCTATTTATTTTCTGTTAATTATTGCACGCGATCTATTAAATATACCTGCTGAAAATTCATTCGTTGATATTTATTTATTTATTTATTTATTTATATTGGTGTCGCTCTATTGCGTATTTCATTTGCCAGCTTTTATACTATATTATACATTAAATTTCTCTGTTATTTTTTTTTTCTTGTTCATGGATATATTCATGTATTGATAGTAATTGTATCTCGTCATTCAACACTTATTTTTATAATATTAAAACAAAAATTGTTCTAATAATCGCTGATGCGTAATTCATGTGGTCAAATGTTATAATTTTGATTTTTCTTTTCTTGTCGTTTCTTTGCTGACAATATAACTCGCCATTATATTACTCTTGGAGTGAAGAGTTTTCAGAAAAATTACTAGACCACTAGAAAGCACTGGGGATAGATTAATTTCATAAATATTATTAATATTAATTGATCGCTATTGAAAAAAGGCGTTAATTTTTCTAGAGTTCCAATTATAAATCCTGTATAATCTTTTTTTTATTTTCGAGTTTCAAAGGACCTGCACACCATATATGTCAATTAAAGTATGCATTTTTCATGTGCCATCAAAAAACAAAATGCAGTAATTTCATCATAAGTATAGACATTTCTTTTAATTCTAATGTAAACTCTTGGTTTTGAAAGCTACGACAATCACATGAAGTATTCAGTATGTAATTACAACAAAATATTTTTAATTGTAAATATATCCGTCACATTGTTTATAGCTGATTGAAAAGCTTCTGCTATTATTTGTATTATTTATTAGAAATATTGAAAATTTTTTTTAAAGTTGTTTATCATTAATTCAATATAATTATTTTTTATTTTCCAATTTTTTCGTTTAGTTTATTAACACAAAGAAGTAATTCTGTGCAACGTCAATTGTGAACGTTGCAACGTACAATTATTTATTCTTTTTTTTTTATTCAATAAACCTCTCTAACAATAATAATTATATCAATTTATCTTTCAATTAAAAAAAATTTTGCGATCGTTTATGGCGATCAAACCAATAATGTGAAAACTTAAATATATTAGAAATATCAGCCTTAAAATAAATTATTAAAGAAATGTGAACTTATTATGTTGACAAAGATATTTGTGTGACATTTTATGGTGGACCTATCGTTATCAAATCAGTATTTGTCGCGTATAAACAATATACAATACTTAACTTTTAATCTGGCTGTAATTGTGAGAGAAAAAAAAATTAATCTTTTAACTTTATTCACTTTGTCGTGTACATTTGTTCATTTATTAATACCGATGTTGAAGAAGCGATAAATAAGAAAAAAATCGTAAATGTTATTTATGCTGCCAAGTATTGGCGAGAAGCGTATTAGGCCGAACACAATAATAACAATGAATTATTACAAACTTATTATGTTTTAAATCACTTAACGTTTCTTAATAATCTCTTTTATATTTTTTTTTTTTAAATAATAACGAATTAAGTTGGAAAAATAATGGCGTCTACATATCATTATTAAATCACAAGAAAAAAAAAAAGTATTTCAAATTCATCAGTTTCAAGTTTATAAAATGAATTGAAATTATTTTAAATCAATTGAACATTAATTAGTTAATATGAATCTTAATCGCATGTACGCATCTTACAATAAATGCATCGACTTGAATTTTCGTTAACAATCAAAAATAACCTCTCTCTTTCATTATATTTCCAAAAAACGTAACATTACAAAAAATGAAAGAAAAAAAAATATGAAAAAAATTCTACATTACAAACTTAACGCTCTCTTTGCACATTAATTAGTACATTTTTAATTATTGTTTCCTTTCTCTTTCTCTTACTTTTTAAATAAAATTATTAATTGTTTAATTATAAGAGACCTTCCTTATCGTTCATATAGTCGCAAAGAGAAAGAAGAAAAAATTGTTTTGACAATAATAATAAAAAGGAATGTGATTCCGCTATACGCTGAAAATAAAAACGTTATTTGAATAATAATTAAATTGCGTTAACAAATATATCGCACGAACGTTCGATTAATTCAACAATTAATTATTTTACGACTCAAGCCTCATTTTTTTTTATCACGGAAATTGCATTATAATAATTTCTTATTAGACATTACCAAAACCTTTTTCTTTTTTACCATAGAGTATTTATAGAATTGAAAAACAATCGCTCGAAAAAATTTTCATTCCTCTTTTTTACTTATTTTTTTTTTTCTTCCAGTGATTATATCAATCAATGTAATGATGGTCTAGTAGCACGCTGTTTCAGTCGGGCCAGCAATGCTTGCTCACCATCATCTTCATTTCTCGATGTTGAACCTCTGAAGCTCTCACTTCTGTATTTATCTCTAAGAAACATACGTCTTTCCTCTTTGTACTTTTCAATTCGTTCACGACAACGTGGATCACCAAGATCAATGCCAAGATTGCGGGATTGCAGTTTATCACTGCTTTGAGAGGAAGACAATGATAAATCAACACCAACATTTGGCGTTGAATTATGCTGTGAATTTTCATCGGAAGTTTGTTTTATTGGCATTCGCGATGAATCGCTTGTCATACGATTAAATTTTCCCTCGTCCAATGAACGACTTAAAGCTGCTCTCGTTACACGTGCATGACGTGCACGTAAACACGGTGGTAAATATTGAGTTCCATTATTTGTTGATTGCTCATCTGTATTACCACGTGAAGAATCAATATCATGTCTCATTTTTCTCTCTCGTACAATTTCACGACTAATGTCGGATTCAAGACTGTGACGATCTCTTGTAACATCCGATTCATATCGTCTTCGTGGATGCAATGGTGTTTCACTTCCAACACCACCTGACAACCGTTGAAGCGCAAGTTCTTGAAGTATTGTTGCTGTATCACGCAATACCACTGATTCATCAATTGGCGATGATGCATTTGAAAATGTACATGATGAATTAAGCGATGTAGCTTCAGATGCACCCTCTGGATGATGAGCAAATTCACATGCTTCTGCAGCATGTTCTGACGGTATTACAACATTTTCATTATCACGTATTTGTGTATTTGCATTACGTTTTAATGTATCGTGAACTTGTTTTGACAAATATCCATGATGATTTATTGATGGCTGTTTTCTTGGACTGTGACTAAAACTGTGACGAGTGTCGTTTACACGATCAAAACATTCTGTGTGTCGTTCAGCGTTTGATAAATAATTTCTTGAACAATTGCGTTGATGCTGAGTGTCATCATCATGTATTAATGTTTTACAATTTTGTAAATTATTGTCAATACTTGATTTTGACATCATTACTTGACTTGATTCATTCAAATTACCGCGATATATATTATCATTATCCAATCGCATACTGTAACTACAACATTCATGCTCGTGCTCCATTTGTCCGCTATCAACATTTGATCTACGATTAATAACACTATCAGAGCACGGTCGATCATTTCCATTGCGACAATCGCTACCATATCTTTCATTTTCTTTTGAATTCTCCATGTGACAATGGTGCCCGTCTTGATTTACCGTCAATGATTTATTTCCTTTATTTGTTTCTGTCATGTCATAAGACATATCACCGGTTTCTTGTACTAATATTGGACTCTCTGTCAAGTCACTTGTACCAATGCACGATGTATCAGTATCAACAGTCGATCCCATCGTTAAATCCAATGATGTTCGTGAAATATTGTCAGAGGTTGATCGTAATCGTGGTGGATCTGTAGCAATTGCCGGATTTACTGTGTCATCCAATAAATCTTTCGGACTATCACCATCGCTCGTTGGTGTTGTAACAGATTCCGTTGTTCTTTCAATTATCACCCATTCACCAGAATCATTTGTATTTGTTGCTAATTGTTGAGTATCTGTGCTCGTAAACATTTTTTCCGAGCTATCACATATTACAAATCCAGAATCCGGTAAATCTTCAATGGTATGCTCACATGACATTGGTGAATCTAAATCAGTATTACTAGATGATGGCAAACCTGAGGCTTCATTTTTATTTGTTAATGAATTAATTACAACTCCATCATTTCTTGAATTAGAAATTTCATCATTAGGAAGACCATTATTGGCGATACCATGAGAATTTTGACATTCACTAATTGATTTATCATCGTCTTGAATACTCATGGCAGACACAACTGATAATTTAATTTTTTCTGTTGCACTGTGCAATGAATAAACAATTGAATCACACGTCATTTCTTGATCCTGCGACGTTTCAATAATTAAATTATTGGATGATAATGTTATTCTATTATCATCAACACTGTCAACTCTTAATCCACAAGTGTTAACACCATCGCAAGATTTGATTTTGTTACAATCATCTAAATTAACAGACAATATTTGACTAGGATTACATGAGTCTCTATTTATTACTTCGGATTGTTGTTCATCAAGTTCCAGTGGCAATGTGAAACTTCGAAAACTTATTCTAGGACTATTGGCGGTGCCACCTGGGGACACTGACAGCGATGTTGCTTGTAGTGTTACTGGACTTATCGGCGTTGAAGCTTCAGATAATAATGGCAAATATCCTGGTGTCACCAATGGCGATGGTGTTTCCATTAAATGGACATCTGTTGTTACCATCACTTGATCGGGACTTTGACTATCGATGAATCTTAATTCTACATCGCAATGTAAACGTTCCTCCAATCGTGATCTTTTACGTTTGGATCCACCGTTCATTGCAATACATGGTGGTATATCGTTACGTTGACGACGCGGCGACGCCTCCACTGACGCAACACCACCGCTCTCCTCCTCGGAAAACATTCGCATTTCACGCTCTTCAAGATCGAAATTTAATTGTATCTCCGAGAGATCAAGTGGCGATGATGAATTTGGTGCGTCTGCCAAATGATCAAAATACGAATCATGTGATACCGATCGACTATGACCACACGGTCTATTTGGTAGTGGACCCATCATTGGTCCAAGACTATCTTCACCGTCCAAACTATCAGCACTTTTAACTGGCCTCAATCGTCGCATTGCATTTAATGAATTCGGTATAGTTTCAATTTGCGGTGGTGTACCAACTTGTCTTGTTTTTCCACGAGCACCAAAACCACCACGTCCAAATATTGCACGCCAATTTAATGACGGCGATCGTTTTGATCCATTACGTTTACGCGGCAATTCAATTACCGTATGATAGTGCTGTGGTAAACCCGCTGGTCCTGCGCCAACCTCAATATATTCCGAGTCATTACGAATGGTACGATTTCGTGCTTCCTCCAAACTTAAAAGTCGTGCTGGTGTGGTAATTGCTAATGATTTAGGTCGACCAAGTGGTCCGTCACCAAATATTAATTCTGCATAGCATACAAGAAATTCCGTTACTACTGCCTGTACACCCACGCCTTGAAGTGCAGCAACACCACCAACTTCCAATTCTTTAC
The DNA here is from genome assembly GCA_030347285.1 of Microctonus hyperodae. Classification (NCBI taxonomy): domain Eukaryota; kingdom Metazoa; phylum Arthropoda; class Insecta; order Hymenoptera; family Braconidae; genus Microctonus; species Microctonus hyperodae. The sequence continues at coordinate 3,688,498 of JAQQBR010001832.1, forward strand.
ATCTTAATAAATTTGGTGCCCAAACAATTGCCACATTGCGCGGTGTCATTCCAGTCTCTTCGCCGCGTGCTGCAACTCGTACTAAATGATGCATCAAATATTCCAGAGTTCTGCAGAAAGAAAAAAAATAAACATATATTATTAATAAATATTACACATATCTTTCAAAATGTAAAATAATCAATAATTCACCTGTAATGCGGTGGTGGTAATTTTCGTACTGCGTCACGCATTCTTCTCAATCTTTCGGCATCGGTAT
>JAQQBR010001832.1:3692899-3703192 GCA_030347285.1 Microctonus hyperodae
AGCTCAGTCATTTTTTATTGCCTCTATGTACAACATATTTTCTGTGACTTTCAATACAATTATTATTATGTTATTTTGTTATAATTATAATAATTATCAAGTAATTTTCGATGATTTATGAATTATTTCATTAAATTATTTGTAGAAACAATGAACAAAAAAAATCAAAAGGGACATTTAAAAAATTGAGTACATAATTCAGTCATTCCTATCTTGACAATGAAAAATTTTTAATAAATAAGATATGAATTTAATACATAATCTATGAATTACACACGCATTGCGTTCTGAATTGAATAAAAATGATGAAACAATACAAAATACAAAGAAAAACATGCGCAAATGAATTGAATACTTCTCTCTTTCTATCTCTTTCTCGTATACATCTACGCCCTGTTAATTAAGTTTATTAATTATAATAAATGCCATCACGCTTGCAATAATAATTACTCTGTGTCTTTTTCATGAGAATAATAAAAATGGATAAAGATAGGTAAATAAAATAATAAATACACTGCAATAAAATAACAATTCGGTGCTCTAAAAAAAAAGAGAAAAATTAAAAAAAAAAAAGCAAATGTAAATAATGCTTACCTTTAATTAATAATCCTATATCCTCTTTTTGACATGATATATTCTTGTGTACATTTATCAATAATTTTTGGAATATTTTTAAAATAACGTTCACCACATTACTCCCTTTGCTTTTTATAAAAAATATTGAAATATACGATGTATAAACAAATATATTTATGAGCCGTTTGTTCATCGACTCAATAACAAAAGAAAAAAATAATTAGATATCTGAAAAAAAAATAGTTCATACAGTAATATTTTGTAAGATATAGATACAATTTCAATTTTTTACAGGTGATTGAAAAAAAACTGCCTATGAATCTTTCTTTCGCTTTTGTATACAAAACAAATCTTGTTTTATTTTTTTTTTTGCAATATAAATTTAATATATAAACTAGAATGAAATATCGTGCTATTAATAGTAATAACTAATAATTACTCATAAATATTTTTATATTAGATAAATTATAAATTTACTCACGTTGCATTGACTGTATATGGATAGACGAAAAGAAAAAATAAACGACGTACACTTGCACAATAAAATTTTGCGATCATGGAAAGAATGAACAGAAAAAAAAATTGGAATCGATTATTGTAATTCGCTATTAACGTTAAATATTATGTTCGTAAACATTGTACAATATAATATTATTCGTGCATAATGCATCAAAAGTAAATTAAAGGAACACTGATTTTATAATGAATTGAAATTAAATAATAATATAAAAAAAAAATAAAGTTGCTGATGTCCGAGGGCGTACCACATAACACACATACACACGCATACACACTGTTACGTATTGAAATTATTTAAAGGCTCGTCACTTCAATGTGCCCGTGATGATGATTATTCAATGTTGTCATTGATATGTGGTCCGCGGCGTTTTCCTAGCAATTTTCAGCTGTTCGCGTTTGTTCAAATAATAATTCAGAACGTGATTTAATAAACCATACAATGATAAATGATAATATAGCCACTACACTTCCTAATGTTATTGACAGTCGTTCAGCAGCCGCTGATGGTTTTAAGAACATTCGAACAGACAATGATTGCCATACTGATTCAGTCCACGTTGAATATAATCCAGATTGCATTAGATAACCTAATGAATAAATAAATTTATAATATTATAAAATAAAGATGTAAATTCTCAAAAAATTTATTCATCGTTAATTATTTTCATTATTTACCGTCAATGATGAAAGCTGGACTGACAGCTGGTGTATAAGTAACTGTTGAATTTATACAAATTCCGGTGAAATTATATCCACTCATCCATGATAATCGATGATCCACACACTCTTGCGCTGACATTTCTGGTAATTTTTCACCTGTTAACAATGCCAACAATTGTGCAGTGTATATTGTAGCAATATTCGGTGCTCCATTAACTCCAACGTACAGTGAAAATAATTGATTTGATAATTTAACACCAGGTGAAGATGCTGCTTGAAATAAATTACATTGAGCACTTATTAAATAGCATGATAACATTTCAGTTACAAGTTCCTCGATAACTGTTGAATTTCCACTGGAGGGTTTTTCTCCAGTTACTTTTTCATACAATAAATCACCGAGTTTTATTGCAATATTGGCTAAAGTTTTATTCAATTCATTTCGATTTAACCCAATTGTTTCATTGTTATCTAAAATTCCACCGTAATATTTGTTGGTAAATTGATCGCCATGATCAGCGATAACTACTGCTGTTAAATTGGGTCTTACAGCGAGAAAACTTTGTATTGACGCGGGTGGAACACTGTTGGGAATAGTTGTATTTTCTAATGATAATGTTTTCTGTAATTCTCCAATTAAATCATTGCCAATATAATTATTTGCGTGAAGATAAAGTTTGTCATCACTATTGCCAAGCTGACCTAACTCAATTATCGCATTGATTGAATCAAGTTTGAGACTTCCAGCAGCCAGTGCGTCAAAATTTCCTCGCTCGAGATCATAAACGAAACGACTGGATCCAATATAGTCAAACGCCTCGCCATTCATCAAAGAAAATAAAACATTGGTATCTGAAATAATGAAATAAAAATTTAATTTGAAGAAAATTAATTAATATTGTACATCAAATCAGTAAATTATTTAATTTTGATTTACGCACCACTTATGGTAGCGTTGAGTGAATTTAAATAATACGCTGTTGCAAGAAGTGTTACAAATCCTGTAACTGCACTATGTGCACCAGGTGCAAAACCATCAAACATTGAATTAGCGTCTAATCGCGCCATGACAAGTGTCACTGATTTTGTTTCGTTTGTTAATGGCGATAATGGCCAATGAATATTACGATCACCAAGTGGATCACAAAATCTTAAGGAATGTACATATAATATATTTTGACTACGTCTAATGCATGATTCTGAATTTACAGCAGCTGACATAAATGATTGCATTTCCAATGCACATAAAGATTTCTCATTTAAATTCTTCAAGTCATGAGCATTGTGTTTATAATAGCAGTCTTTAATTTTTTGCACTAAATCATTATTCTGAAAATAATAAAAATTAACATCAAAATTAAAATACCACTTTTTTTTTTAAAATTGAAATTAAATTTTTACCTCAATGTAAAATATTGGAAATTTCCAATCTTTCAAAAGGAAATTATTTCCTAATGGATTCCATGGTTTATTAACATCACACATTTTATGGCTCGAATATTTATTCGGACACGTAGCTTCTGGTGAATAACTGGACGGATTTTCTTCGCTAACATTTTTTGTCACTAAAATTCCATTAATGATATTTGTTGCTTCGAGGCGGTCAATAATGTTTTGTGTAAACATTGAAATAGGCATGACAATCATGTAAGATTCAGCTGTAGCATTTGACTCCAACCACCTTACATCATCAAGTCCATCTAATATTTGAATAACTCCAACACTACCACCTCTCGATGCTGAAAAATAAATGAATTAATATTAGCAATATGTAATGTTCATATTAATTATTTAATAATAAACAATTACGATACATGATACATGGACAGATGATATTGATTGATTAACAAATAAAAGATAGGTTAATGTTAATTTAAAAAATAAATAAAAATACTTACAGGAACATCCAAATTGATGTGTTCCATTGTGTCGACGAAAACAAGCTGCGACACCATCAACTGACATATAAATCATGTCTTTGATTCTATCTGCTGTCACTAAAATGAAAATTCATAAATATATAATTTAATTTTAATTGTAATTGTCCAATAAATTATTATAAAAAACGATGAGTATTAAATATAAATTAAATAATAATTTTTTTCTTGGGCATGAAAATAATATAATAATACTAACCGGCATTTAATGCGACAATTAGTAATAGTAATCTAAAATCTATGCGTGACATATTTTTATTGTTATAATTAATTTTTACAATGTAATTATGATTATTATTTTTATTGAGAAAATATGAAATTTGTGATATGACTGTTTTATACACAGAAATATCAGTCTCCAGTCTCCACACTCCACACACGATGACCAAACTTTAAGCTTGATTTTCAACTGTGATTTTTTACTTGTGTATATTCATATTTTTTAATTATTAGTTTTAGTAGCACTAGAGATTTTACTATAGCAATTTTGGGTAGAGTTTATTGAACACAGTTGGGTCAGTGACACACTTTTTTTTCTCGTAACGATGTCAAGGCTTACAATGCGAATTTTTTTTCGCGAACATTTTTTGCGATATTCTAAAATTTTTCGCAAATTCAGGTGAGTTTCCAATGGACACAAAATGGCGGGGCTTATATCATTACCCGCGTGAATTCAATTTTACTTTTTTAAATTATTCTCCATCAACTCTTCTTATTGAATAAATACAATATGTGAATACATATAAGTATAAATATTTATTACGGTAAAATTAATAAATAAATAAATTTAATTCAAAATTCATACAAAATGGATATTTAGCTTGAAAATTGAATGTAATTAAACAATCAGTGAAATATTAATATAAATAGTAAATAAACTCTCAAAATCTTTTTATAAATTGTTGAATAAAATTTTACTTTTTTAATAAAGCAATTAAACTAACATTTATCATCAAGATTTTACGATTCATGTTTTTCAATAAATCCATCAACGTTTTACAATTATTTCGAATATCAGAATTTTTTTTAAATACCTATACCCAAAATTTTATCTGATGCTAAAATATAATAATAAAAAAATTGAACATACATGTATTTTTTATAAATAAAAAAGTGATGAATAATTATAATCTGATAGAATTCACATTAATTTTATATGTATGATTTTGCTTGCGTGACATTGATAAAAATTTCATCGCCCACGACAAAATAAAAATTTATCACTACAAGAAATATTTACTTATTACTATTTATTGATTATATTATTATATATTGCATATATTGCGCATTACATTTCATATAAATATATAACAACACATCAACCAACGATTCTTGTGACGGTCACGTGCAATTCCATTTACAAGTTGCATGCACAAAACTTGCTCCTTGAATCACGTGCACACGTGCGCGCAAAAACACGTGCACACCCTATAAACTTGATGCAATGTGAAAGGATCTTTGAGTTTTGATATATGTGACGTTGTTGTAGTATTTATCAAACTAAATATTCATCACACGTCGCATTACATTGCCGCATATAACATAAAACATCAAAAAATCTACTGTAAACTTTATCAACAAAAATAAAATTTATCATTTTGATCTAGTAAAAATACCCATCTCCAGCAAATTAAATTATCAATTTTCAAATTATTTTAAATTGAATCTAACTGAAATATTGATAATTATTTCAGTGGAGAATATTAATATATAAAATTATTTACAATTTTGAATATTGTATTATTTGATAAATAAAAAAAAATATTATTCTAAATTTAATTAATCCATTTCCTTTCGTTTGCCTTTCATGCACGTGCTCCAGAATAATGTCAGGGCCGTTCACGTGAACACCCTACTAGTATTGGATAGTAGTAGTTTAACGATTGCATCAAGTCACTCACTTGGCACACATTTTATTACTGCATTCGTATCACATTTACTTTTACCGGTTTTATCAATTCTAAACAGAAATTTAATCGGTAAGAGTTTATGCATGTATAATCCTGGTTTGGTCCCGGTGTATTCAACCGCAAATTGAAATGTGTTATACTGTGAAAAAAAAATAGAAAAGAAAATGTATTGCTATTTTAAAGTGTAACATAAATATAAGTGTAGTAATTATTATTATTGATGAAGCTTTTTACATTGGTGACTTTCAAATCCTTTCTCCCTTTATCCGCTAAAGATTTCATTTAGTCAGTATAATTTTATCGTCAACGAGATTCTTCATTCAATATTAAATTTGTGCTCATGTGCAACGGTGTGATTTAGCTATTTTTCACATTCATCCATCTATTAAAGATAATTGAAATAGATTTAATTATTCGCGTGCAGATCTGTGAATTAAAAAAGAAGAAAAAAAAATTATTATATTTATACATATAAAGTATCGTTGATTTGTATTGAAATTTTACTCATCTTAATTGTGATTATCTGCAGTTGTATTTTTAATTTTTATATTTATAGACATGTTGACATTACCAAGCACCTCATTATCATCATCAGGATTATTTTCTCATCTTGATGAAATAAATAATGCCTGGACAATACCACCGGATAAATCATTATTTCAATCATTGACAATTGATGTACCATCGGATATTCATTTGTGGAGTGATAAAACTTATCAAGATGTGAAAAATTTCAAAAAATTACGTATCGATGACACTTCAGGACTGTCATTGAATGGTAATTAATTTTTTTTTTTCCATTACTAAAAATATTTTATTTAAACAGATTTTATGAAATTTTAATGTTGAAATTTATGAATATTTCAGATATTGTACCGGTTATAAGTCGTTGTCAGTGTCTGCAAGAATTATCATTGTCGTATTCATTGCTAAGTGATAATCTTTTATCAGCAATTTCGCGCGATGATCATGTGTGTCTTGAAACGATGAAAATCGATGCGTATTCAGACTCAATGCCATTTGAACGTATCAGTGATGAGGCGTGGTATAATTTACAATCTCATTCGCCTGATCTCAATCTTATACTGTAAGATTTATTAATATAAAAATTATCATTCAATCTTATCGATTTTAAAACAAATAAAAATTATTTATTACCTTCTTTTCCCCGTGATTATATTTTTTAGAACATCACATTTGACTGAGGAAGATGATCACGATGCATTGTTGACTACATCAATTCCTGTTACGCATTTGTATCTTGGCGGATTTCCACCAGCAAAAATGGTGCAGAGAATCAGCGAAAATTGTCCACGTTTAGTTGAATTAATTGTCAGCTCTTACAGTTCTGACATGATTGATCCAATATTAATTTCTATTGCACATAAATGTCCGAATCTTTCAGCTGTTGGACTTGGGGATTGTGAACTTACGTAAGCTCATTTAATTTCATACTGAAAAAAAAAACTAAAACATTATTTTATTATTTTAATATATATGCTTTTTTTTTTTTACTCTAAAACCCACCTTAATTTTTTTTTTTTCCTATAGTTACCTAATATTAATGTTCAAGATATGTTTTACAGATGCTCTGGCCTGGTGGAGTTTGTTAGCATTTGTAAAGAGCGTCTTCGTGCACTTTATATTTGGGAAACATCACTTGTTGATGATGCAAAATTTGATGTAACTCAAACAATATCAAAAGTTTCATCGCTTTTAGGCCGTACATGGGCACCGGAATATATTCCACCGTGGTAATTAATTTTCGCTTATGATTAATTTACTCTTTTGATATACTTGTAAATAATTTAATTGATATTAAGAAATATTCTGTTATTAATAAGGATTTAATTTACTTCTTCTCTTCTTATTTATTTCTTAAGCGACAAAATTTTTTAATGAAAATATTCAGCTTATTTTGCAAAAAAATATAAATTTTATTGATGGATTTATGATAATTATCCATTAGTAAGATAATGATGTATAATTATAAAACGAAATAATATCACTAATTGTCCTTCAATCACTTTTTTTTTTCATGATTGATATGTATAACTTTTGAATATACATACATATAATAATAGTGTTGCTTATGTACAAATTAAATGTGTATATACATTGATAACTAGTGAGAATTTTTATGATATAATTATTTGTTAATTAAATTAATGCTTAATGCAATGAAAAAAAAATTATTAGATATTCGATAAATTTATAGTTTTACCAGCAAACATTTAAAAATTATTATTCAATGGAGGATTAATCTCACTTTAATCTTCACTTTCATTCAAACCAATTATATAATTTCTTTGTTTATATTTATTTTGCTCTTTTTTTCTGTATTAATTATTTGCGTCGCAATTGCGAGGCGCACTCAGTCTTTTATCCTAGCTGATATTACAATCCAATTTGTCTTTCCAAAATTGGTGAATTAAAGTTTATCTGATTGTCGCAATCTGAACTTAATAAAATTTTTACTAATTATAAAACACGAGCAAATTAAAATTTATATGAATAATTCTTTTTTTCCATTACTTTGTTTTTCTAATTAATCAAAATGATATAATATTTGTTTTTGTTTTATCTACATATTAATTTGAAATAATGACCATGGAAGAATTTCACAACCGATGAATTATATAGCACCCAGATTTGCTCGATATTCATTCGAACATACTCCGCTGCGTTCAGCCAAGCCATAAAGCTATCCTTAACATTTTAGTAATAATCAACAGCTAACAAGTTGGAGGACAATTGATTTAAAAAATAAAGAGGTTTTTTTTTTGAAACACATGGACGGGGTTATTTAGTTTGTAAAAAATAGACCAAAAATAAAAAACAATGCACAGCTATCCTACCAATGAAAATGAGGAAAAATCTGCTGTTATAATTATCCATTGGTGTGACGCAATATTTTTGTAAATTAATTTTTAACTTCTGAGTAATTGTTAAAAATAATTCGATACACCGTTCAATGAATAATTTCAATGATAAATTTTTTGTGTTATATCATGCGGTAAAGCACTGATATTGCGTTCAAGTATGAAAGTTATTTTTGACATGACATTTGTTGTTTTTTTTTTTTTTTTTTTTTTTTCGTGATCGAGCCACAATTGCACAACAAATTCGTCATGCAAAGCGTATATCAATGAATTGACATGAATATTCATCTCAATAGCATTGATTAAAATTGATTATTATTCGATGATAATTCAATGACGTAAGTAATTGTGCCATCAGTCAGGCAAATCAATTGAAATTATAGGCACAACAGGTTTTGTTAAGTCTATTTTTTTAATGTGCTTTTCATTTTTATCTGGAACCATTGGCTCAGATGGCGGTTGATCTTGATCACTTCGTGGTTGATATGAAATATTTCCATATTCTTGAAGAAGTGGACATAATCCTAAAAGAAAATGGCAGAAATCCTTTCGTATTCCAAACCACCCTAAGAAAAAATATACAATAAATAAATAAAACTTATCAATGTAATTAAATTAATGTAAACAAAATTACATTTTCATAATATTCTTACATCGATTTCCACCTTTAGCTCCAAATGACATGAAAATGAGAGTCACATGAGAGAGCAAAAGAGGAACAGCAACAGTTGTGTAATTCAAAGAAAGATTTCCATCCAACTTATTCGCTAACAATACCTAAAAATAATAAATGATATCAATTAATTAATTATGTATACATATAATATTAAATAAAATAATTTTAATATAGATTTTGATATAAATATGAAGCATTCTTTTTCAAGTACTCACTTGAAATACCAATATTGGTACAACAAGAAAAGTGTAGGCCAATGCGGAATTTAATGATGCTCTTCTTACACGAGCATTAACTTGTGGTGCTCGCAGTAAAACAGCAGCAAACACTATTGTATACAGTACTGCAACTAATGACAAACACAATATCGCCCAAAATGGCACAAACACAACTTCCCAACTCCACGCTATAAATCCATCTAATCTCAATGCTAGAAATATAAACTGTAGTACATTTACAGCACAAAATAATTCCAATTCAAATGTACGATCGTGTTTAACCGCCCAAATACAAACCTAAAAATCAGATAATTTATAATTAATATTTAACAATTAATCTTCAATTGAATATCAAATAAATTATTTTATACTTACTGCTATTGAGACTATTGATATGAAAATAAGTGGAATAAATACGAGTATCCACAGATGTCTTTCTGATTCCAATTTATCGCAAACAAGCAATTCAAACATAAGTAATATCAGATGTAATGCAAGTGTAATTAACATGGCTTTGTAATGAACATATGCGTCTCCCTCCAATCGTGAATGTGGATGTCTCCACCAGACATAACTTCCAACAGTTGCACCGATAATTACCATACCCTTCCAAAACCATATTGGGCTAAATACTGACCAATAACTCCACTCGATGAATCCATCCAATCTCAATGCAAACAATGCAGTAAATACCATGAGACATGAGTGCACTAAGAATTTACTGCAATAATAAAATACGAAAAATTAATTCATTAATACTAATTATCATCATATTAATGAAGATTTGTTTTCGACTTGAACAAAAGTTAATTAGCACCAAACAATATTATAAATATTCAAATTAAATAATTAATTTATCTAATAATAAACTGAAATTTTACTGAATAGATAAATTGAAGATATTGTTTTTTTTTT
>JAQQBR010001832.1:3717418-3729257 GCA_030347285.1 Microctonus hyperodae
ATTAATTAAATTAATATTCTTACCTGAATATCCAGGGTTTGATTGTATAATATTGGACTAATTTTAATCCCCAACTAACTTTGTCCTGTACTCTCACCAAAAATGGTTTATTTCCAGTTAAACGACACATTCCATCAATAAAATACGCCGGTAGCAAATGAAAGAATAACACTCTCACAAGATGTAAATATTTAAATTTAGTTATTCCACCTCTTGGATACCACAAAATCCCTAGAAATATAAATGAACAATAATAAAATTCATAAAATTAATAAAACTTAACGATAAGATTAGTAAAATTATATTAATTATAGAATGATATATTTAATAAAAAAAGTGAAACAATTAAATTTTTTTATTATTAATTAATAATTTTACCTGAGAATGGATTTGCTAGTGCATGTTTTCTGCCTAATTCTAAAGATTTACTCCAGGTCATTGGATTCTCACCACTCTCAGTAACATTCATGAATATTGGTTTATCCGGTTGTTCTAATCCTACACGCCATGCAAGTGCAATAATGGCATTTATTGCAATGTCACAAGGCATTGCATCCATTAAAAGATCTGGATCACAATGAACAGTACGAATAACACCCTTAGCACCACCAATCATTAAACCAGTTGGTCCATTCAAATTTTCTATCCAACCAGGCACTGGTTCCTTCCACGAAGCAACAACTGAAACAAATAATATAACAAATTATTAATATATTATGATTAATAATTGTTAATTGATAATTAATTGTAAATCGATCATAAATACCTATTGAGGGTCGAGCTACGCCTGCAGGTAAATTTGATTTATAAATAAGATCTTCTCCCAATGATTTTGTAAAAGCATAAGTATTTGGCTGATCATGAAGAAGTTTGGGTGTTATTTCAGTTAATATTTCATCATTTAGTATATCAACAAGTGTCATCACTTTTTCTGGTGATATAGGACAAGAATATGCGCGTTCTTCCAATACTTTTTCACCACAATGTGAATAAGCAGTTGATATGTGAACCAATGATTCCAGTTTCTTCATCTGCAGTAAAATTAAATTATAATTATAAAAAAGAAATAAAAAATATTTAAATTTTCGAAACATTATTTCTCTAGCTAATTTTTTTTTCTTCATTATTAAATTTAATAAATCTTATAGTTCATTTGATAAAATAATATGGAGGTAATAAAAATAGAATAGAGAGGATGGACACTGGAACTACGTCAATAAAACCAGTTTTATAATTATCTATGTTTTTACAGTAATAAATAATGAAATAAAATGAATTATGTAATGAAATTGAAAATGTTGCAGAATTTACCTGTTTGGCAAGGGCTATAAGGTTTAGTACACCTCTCGTATTCATCGTTATGGCCTCCCTGAGTGGTGTATCAAATTTTACATTAGCTGCTGCATGAAAAACAACAGATACATCTTGCAAAAGACGCTCTTTATTCTTTAATGTGAGATCCAGATCGTCCATTGTCACGTCCCCAGGTATAACTTCGAGTTTTTTCAATCTCTCTGGATGATTGTCACGCAATGCTTCAAAAGGTACTTGCTATAAAAAAAAAATTATATATTAAATCATTTTCTTGTTTGTTTTTTTTTTATTTCTATTTATAAAATATATTCCTAGCATATGGAATGGATGCGAATTCTTGAGACTTTCACCTGCTTATCATAAAGATCAGAAGAGGAAAAAATAAAAAAATAAGGAGTTGAAATATTATTGACGAAGAATTTTTGTAGAGATTTTTTTTTTTCCATTGAATATTGATGAGCTTCACATCGAGGATAATTGATTGGAAATCAATTTTTTTTTATACAATTGTTATTTTTCCTGTTACAAATAATTATATTACATTAAATTGTTGAGAGTATATAATAATTACTGAGATAAAATTATTCAAAATTGCATTTACGTAACACGATAATTCTGAAGCTATTTTTTCATAATCCTATTTGTTTATAGTCATTCTATAGAAAAATAGATTAGTGATAAATATAGAAATAATGATAAAAAACAATAATCAATGACGTTGGACAGTATATGTAAATCGATTTCTCTTCCGCGTATTACCATATAATAATAATACTACATATTTTGCAGCATGCAGGAAATTTTTTTTACATGAAAAATATCTACGAATCAGATTCATCACCAAATCAGCTACGTGTATATACCAAGAACAAAAAAATTACAAAGTAATTAGTCATTATTTAAATCATAATAATGTTTATACGTGTTGTTTTCTGTAAATTAAAAATATTGGTAATTTACGATTTATACGTAATACGTATTACAACAATCTACCAATCTTGTGCCCACAATTATATGTACCCAGGAGAGGTTTATCCATGAAAGTTGTGGCGATCAAATGGTGTCAAGGCGGTGAACGTAATTTCATTTTTACGCGCCCGAAATCACGTTTCATTTAAATGGATCGGTGGTATTCAGAAATGAGATTTCGAATTTAGAGTGCATAAAATATATTTCGTAAATATTAATAATAAATTATGCACCACTTTTTTTTTTACACGATAAATTTCTTCAAATAAATTCACTGTTTTTGTTCTCACCAAAGTCCTGAATTTTTATATTGCTTCAAGTCATAAAGAATTTCTCTTCTCACACTGAATCACTTGTATAAAATAACTTGGAAGAATTATTTGATTAACACCCATGTCTTTTTCTTTTTTTTTACTTTTTTTTTTTTATCAAAGGAATATTTCAAATTCTTTTTCATTCATAGTCAACATTCACCATCATTTATTATTATTATTATTATTATTATTACCATTATATATTTATTATTATTGCTATAAATTAGCATATTAAATATTCAATATGCAACAATAAAATATACTTTGTAGCGTAATAGAGATAATTATTTATTACGCTACTCAAAAATGTTTTTTACATAATTTTTTCCTGGAATGTTACTTTGAATTAAAAGTTACTCTGAAAATGTTACTTTTAATTTAAAGTAACATTCCGAGAAAAAATGATGTAAAAAATATCTGTGAGTAATTAAGTAGTACGATTGCGAATTAATTAAATGTTATTACTAGTTTTTATTTATAATAATAAAATTATTTTTTTATTTTACCTGGATAATTGACTGTAATCTAGTAGCTGGACTAACGCCTTTTTTTTCACGTACAAGAAGAAAAATTGTGCCAATATCAGGACAACTTGACAGCAATTTAGAAACTAAAACCTTTCCCATAAATCCAGTCGCGCCTGTGACAAGAACATGACGATTTCGGAACCATTCTGGAATGCTTGGCAATTGCGTCTCCATCGTTGAATTCACGGTATTTTTTTCTGCTGATCACGTAATATGAGAAGATTAAAAAAAAATAAATTAAATAAATATTAATAATCTACAAATAATATTAAATTATAATGAATTTATGATTATGATATTTTAATTCATAGCTACGTGGTAAAAATATTCCAAATCATTTTTGTATTCCTATTAATATAATTCAGAATTACCGTGATGTGTCTCCGACAAATTTTCAGTTAACTTCATGTTGTGGATTTAATGTCAAGGAGTATCAAATCAGAAATAAAAATTTCTGACAAATCCTGTATAAATATATAATATACAACAGTTAAAAAAAAATAATAACAGAGGTATGCACATAGATACACAACCCATAATCAATTAGAAAATTGAATCTCCAGCAGTAATAAATAAAAAAAAATATGTAAATAATATAAAAAATAAAAAAAGTAAAAACATGCCACATACGACTATTACATTCTTGTATAATAACTCTGATTATTGTCTCGATTGCTTAGATAATCATTAAATCTTTTGTGCAATAATGTGTAATTGCTAAATAAAATAACACATTAATTTCATATACATATATACCTAAACCTTACTTACAAAAACCTATGTGTAAACAATGAATTATAAGAAATAAAACTTTGATATTTTTGTTTAAATATTATTTAAAATAGCCAGCACAGCTGGCGCGCCCGGTTAACCGCTGTGGATCGATCGCCACTCAAGAACTGATCGCTTGCACGTTGAATGATGTGACGGTAGCCAGGTTTCGAAGACGATAACCTTCCTTCTTTTTTAAAACCGTGGTATTCCCCTTCGTTACTAACAATTCACTGACGTGATCGACTCACGTTTCGCCTTAAGTCCCCAGCAGTACAACTGGACAAAATAGTGACACTGGCTTTAGCTCAAGGTCATTGAGTCACTTGGCGCGCGCAATATGTGAAAAGTAAAAAAAAATCATCGTCATAGTGGAATTTATTCATATCCTTAAACTCGACGTGAATTCCTGACTTCGTAAACATACATAACCACTTGAATAAATCATCAAAAATTTTTAACAAAAAAACCTTTTTTTTCTTTATTTTTAATTTTTATCGTAAAAAGACCATTAACTTCCCCAGAAATCCTTGATGATTGGAATGATAGACACCGGTTAACAATGAAAAGTACAAACCTGTTTATTTATCTCATTACAAATGTTTAAATATTAACCAAAGAATATTTGGTATTGAAAAAGCTATTGATATTTATCAATTATTTTCAATGTAGCTTTGAATATATATATATTAACATATGAAATAAACAAAAATTAAAAAACCTCTATCATTCCCCATTGTGTTAATATATAATGTTTATATATCAAGTATGTAATGATTGAATCAAAATTGATAATTATTCAATCATTTATATTACTCGAATTATGATTAATTCTATTTGATATTTAATCAACTGTTTCCATCACGAAGAGCTGACGAACGAGAAATAAATCAAAACACTAAAAATATCAGTGGAAAATTAATAGTGTTTCTTTGATTTTGTTAATGAATGACGTATGTATTTTAAAGTTGACTGTAGAGAAAATAAAAGAATGGAACGACCATTCCTGTTTTTGTCCACGTTGAACCGAGGATAATTTTTACAATCCACCACATTAATCCCATCAACATAGCTTGAAGTCCTAAGTGTAGAATTAATAATCTGCAAAATAAAAAAAAAAAAAAAACATTTAATGAGGCGATTCAAATAAATAGCTGATGTTTTTTTTTCTCTAGAATTTTGGAATATTAAATATCAAATAAAAACTTACACATTGTCCTTTGAACGGGCTTTAGATAAATTCTTCAAAGACTCTTTGCTCAAATACACACGAACGCCTTTCGTTAAATCAACGAAATAATCCTCCCAAACTAATGATTTTATATCCAAATTGAATAATTCTTTGTCGTTAGGTGACAATGATTCATGTAACTCCAACAATCGTGGATTATGAAATTTCCATTCAGTAAATATAAATCGTTCTAAGCGACTCAATGAATTATTTACATTTGTATGTAAACGAACAAGGCTGCAGTGAAACAAAAAAAATATGAATAAATAATTTATTTTTATTTTCTAATGATATTAAAGATATATATTTGAATATACGTACATAGGTCGACCACCAGATACTCGAGTAACTGTATCCAAAATATAAGCCGGTATCATGTGAATGAAAAGTGCTGAAATGCGATAGAGCCAAAGTGATGACAAAAATTTAAGATGTGGATACCATACTGCACTCTTCAATGGGAATTGATGTAAATATTTATTAATATTTTTCTCAACTGCTTCCCATTTAAATGGATTGCACGTACTTGATGTACAATGAAAGACCTTCATTGTTTTAACGCTATAAAATGAAGAAAAAAATACAAATAAAAATAAAATAATTCAGAATATATTTTTAAAGCTAAAATTCTATTTACGCATTTGAACCAATTGCATAACCAGCCACAATTAGAGAATTCACCACAATATCGACGGGAATGTAATCGTAAATATAGTGTTTTACTATTGGGAGACGTCGAACAACTCCTTTACTGGCGCCCATTAAAAAACCTTGTGGCCCATTTTTAGATGTAGTCCAGCCTGGTACAGGTTCTTTCCATGCAGCTGTAACTAATTATATTAAAAAAAAAACAAAAATTAAATGAATATCATGATTATTAAATTATATACATTATCATATTTTTTTTTATAGTGAATTACTCATGGATGCTCGCACAATCGCCGATGGTAATGAGCCATTGATAACTTCGTGTTCTGCTAAATGTTTTGTGAATGTATACGAATTCGGATGGTCTTTTAAGAGTTTTGGTGCCATCTCGTCGATGACATCTTCACTTAAATCATTTACTACTTTTACAAGTTCGTTAACATCGGTTGGTGAAGGATAAATCTGCTCTTTTGCCTCTAAAAGAAATGAATTTACGTAGGCACTGGATACATGAACTAAAACCTGTAATAAAAATTGATAAAACATTATTTCGTGACTAGATTATGTAATAAAATGATTATACAAAGTTCAATTACACTTTTTTTCATAAGTTCTACACCGTATGTAGTGAATGCAAGTTTCGTAATAAAGATAATATGCTTATTTCATGCATAATGAGGATGAAAAGTACAATTTAAAATAATGAAAAAATACTGTCACTACTTTCTCACCTTGAGATTTCTAATTTCTTGACCTAACTGTACAACTCGCCGTGTACCAAGCAGATTGACGTCTACAGCAGTTTTCAAGCTACCGTCAAAGTCCAAAGTAGCTGCAGAATGAAAGATGATTTCAACATCCTCTATCAATGTGAATCTATCTTCAACAGATAGTCCAAGATTATCCTCGTCAATACTCCCAGCAACAGCAACAAGTTTATTAAACAATTTCGTATTTTCTTCTTCACGAATTCGATCAAAGACCTGAAAAAATACACAATATTAATTTATTCATCCATTAACATAAATATAAAATTGTTATGCAATCTAAACCAAACTAATTATTCATACATTTGTATTTAAAAATATAAAAAAAACAAATAATCAATATTTATTTTCGCTTTACCGAGTTCTTAATAAGTTCTTCAAGTCGCTCATTAATATTCTTCCCTTTTTTTGGTCTAATCAAAATGAAAATACGTTTGACATCCGTACAACATCTAAGAAGCTTTTCAATAAGACAACTACCAAGAAAACCTGTTCCACCTGTGATAAAAATACTTTTACCACGATAAAAATCAATTACATTCGATTCCATTGCCACGATGTTATCTTCCTTAACCCAATCAATGAATCAAACTGAAAATGAATAAATAAATAAATAAATACATGAATAAATAAATAAATAAATAAATACACAATGCCGATAAAGTATTACAACTTAACATTAAACAGCTGACAATCAGTGTCATAAGTATAATAATACCGGTATAAATAATTTGTAATATATTATTCAAATAAAAATTACCAATGAAATTTAAATTTAATATTTCAATATTAATGTGAATATCAATAAGCTGTAAATTATTTTTCTTTCTTATTATTATTGATAAACACAACGTGGTACACGTGAATAAACTTGTGAATATCGAAATGAAATCAAGAACCTGAAGAACCTGACTGAAATCCAACTCCACTTTATGTATACTAGCTAGTGCTAAACTGCTAACTACTACTGCTAGTAGAGGTTTAGAATTGGTAGAAATACTATACACTGGAGATACATAACACTGGACCGTTGGCGGGTAAGTAGGCTATGGGTAATGGAGAGGGGAATCACACCACCTCTTTCCTCTCTCTCTTTATATATGTATACATATACTGATATAATATTTACTTAATATGTATGTGTATTTTTTTGTTTATTCCGGAAATAAGTGGAGGTATTCTCAGTCGGTAATGCCGGTTTGTAACAGAGGTTCTCATTATATATTATGTAAGAAAAAAAATTATTATGAATTATCGTGATCAAAAGTACCGCCATTTTTGAATAATTATTTTTTCTTTTATCACGACATGTAATATTTTTTTTTAGATATTTATATATTAATAAAATCATATGGATTATTCGGTCTATGAATTCGATGAAGGTAATTTTGAAAAATTATGTACATGTAATTATTTATGTAAAATGATGATTGTAGATGAATATTTTTCAAAATTTTGAATATGTATTTCAAGAGGGATGGGAATGGATATGTAAAAAAAAAAAGGTCAATGGCTATATAGGCTATGAATGGAAATTAATAAAATATTCTTTTTTTTTGTCATATTGCTGAATTTCTCATGAAATGGGATAAAACAATTATAAGAAAAAATTTGTATATAAATTTCATTGCATGAGGATATATATTTATATATGTTAATAAATAAAAAAAAATTTTTTTTGTTCATTTTATTATAAATTTTAAATGTTTGATTTTTAGATCTGAATTGTTTATTTTGATGGACTTGGGAACGAGCAGAAAATCGTGCGTAGACAATTATCGTTTAATTATAATAGAGCAAATAAAATTTATTAGTGATTAACATGTATAGATAAAAGTTATGATAATAAAATAAAAGACATTAAAAAATTTTTTATTATCGTCTAATGATTTTGAAATTAATAATTAATATAAAACTATTTATATGAACATCATATTCAAATAAAAAATAAATTAATACTCTAGTATATAATAACATAATAATATAATAATATATGTACTGTAGTATTTGTAAATATAAAATAATTTTAATGATTAGTTTTGATAATACAAATTATAAAATAAATATAAATGTATTAAAATTTTGATAAATAAAATTAATATAAATACTAATAAGTACTTTTAAATTATTATACAGACAAAAAATATCTTTTTATTCATTTTACAATATAATAATTAGTATATAATCATCGAAAGAAAATAATATAAAGAGCCTTGGCTTTCTAAATATATGTTTAACAATTAATATTTTGCGACGCAGTTAAAGGTGAATGACATTGAAAGACATGTAAATGGATAGATTTTTATTTATGTAGTTTGCTTATTACATAAAACACTAGGGTATCTATTAAATTATACAGCAATAATAATAAACGTTCATGAGATTAAAATATCAATTGTGATTGCAAATAAATTTCTCATCATATAATTTCCGGATGTTTTTAGAAATATAATATGTATATCCATTGATTCTTATTATGTATATACAATTGAAATTCAAAATATACAAAATTATTCAAAGCTAGTTATCTCAACCTAACTTTAACTGTTGGAATTTAAATATGTAATATTAACTTTCTCTTATCGCCACTTTCCAAGTCTCCTTAAAAAGAATTCATTGCATATATGTACATCAGTAATAATAATGAATCGTTTAAAAACATAAATAACTCATCAGAGAAATAAAAAAAAATTTTAAGGATGTCCTTGAAATAATTTTCATGTTTCTAATACAAGTAGAAAAAAAATAAATAAAATGAATGTTTGATTAAGATAAATATTAACGTAATATAAAAATATATTTACTTAGTATTATTTTTTTGATCCTTTTTATAACTTGAATTGTGCACAAATAACTAACAAATACGACACTATAAAACCTTGATCAAAGTTCAATATAAAATTATGAATTTATAATCAACTATATGGTGTTGTGACTGATTAGAAAATTGATTTTTCTACAATGACAAATAATCCCAAAGATGATAAAGTCAATATAATAAATTTATATTTGATTGACAACTCATGAATATTTTTATTTATAAAATATCTTAAAATTTGTCTCTTGAATAAAATAAATAATAAAATTTAATTAACAAAAAAAAATTTATTTTTATACAAACAACTATATAAATTACATAATACTATATAAATTTATTCTTAAATACAACAAATAAACAAATTAATAATTTTTTAAATCAATCTCAACAATAAATCCACACAATTACAACTATTAAACAAAATAATAAAAATATTTCTTCGCTTTAACATTTTTCTCTTTTCTTCTCTCAATTGCACTATGTTTTAATATCTCCATTATTCTTCAACATTACATATACACATAAATATATACATATACATATCTATATACAGTCCTTTTATTTTAATCACAAATAGTGACATTATTTTTCCTCTCTTCTCATCTATGCAAAGTAAACTTTCTACAATAAATAAGATAATCATTACATAACATATTTTTTTTTTACAGGTGAATTTCAAGAGAACCAAAATCACTACTATAATATTCAGCATATATACATATACATACATATACATACATGAAACAAATTGGATCGATCAATGGATGAATATTATTCATTGAATTATTTTGAATATATTCGTGAACCATGGCACGTATATTTTTTGGATTACATGTTTAGTGTTGAATAAATTTATTCAGATCGTTGAGTCGAAGTGAATATTAGTAAACAAATACATGTGTATATATATGGACTTATATGAAGGAATTAAGTGAATATGAGTGTGTGTTGATAGTTCTTAGTATTTCATTGGCATAATGGGATTATTAAATAATCTGAAATTCTCAGCAGTTAAATTTGTAAGCAATACTTATAACTCTTTTTAAAGCAATAGAATTCATTAACGTTAATTAATAATAATAATTATTATTATAGAATGATATAGTTATGTATGAATATTACGAATTGTAATTAATTTATAATGACATGTAGAATGGTGAATATATTTATTTTAGGACAATTAATATTTATTAATGATGAATCAGAAACTGTTGTAAAAAAAACTAGTTTATTAAATTGATAAAATTTATTTTTTGATTGATTATTTATTTCTACTTGATGATTTTATTTTTTTGTTTGTTATTGTTTCTGTGTTATCTTTATTTTTATTTTTTATTTTTTTTTTCAGTGGTTTTTAATATTTAAATTGACGTCAAGTTTAAAGTTGATGGTGTATATTTATCCTAAATAAATTCCAAAAGATTGTTGCGACATATATAAATAGCTGATGAATATAAATTCCTCAGCACACAGGAAATGATATTATCAAAGTTAAAATACCTGTGTATAACTATATATTGTGAAATTTAAGTTGGCCTTCTTCGTTTGGCCTCAATGAAGAAATTTTTTCATCTTTTCTAATCTTAATGAAACTTATTTTATATTTAATATACTTTGATGTTCATTAACTAAATGGTCATGATTATTACATTATTGTGTATTAGACACTGCATTGAACAAAAACACAAAATTGTTTAAAAATCTTTTATTCAAATTATATCGTTACTATTAATTTCATTATATAAAATCCTCATATAAGCATATTGTGATTTCTTTGGTGTGAATAATCAATTCCTTTTTTTTTTTTTTTCTTTTATGTGACATGTAGGAATACAATTATATATTTTCTGGTAAATTTTTTCGCTCAAATATTTGCGTTGAAATGCTAACCGCGCATTTGCATTGAATTATAAAGTGTGAGCTCCTGACATATAGAAAAATATGTGAATATATATTTTAAAATATTCCGTCATCCCCGCATAGCTTTGACGTCAATATATGTATTTGCTTTGAACTCTCAGTATGTTAAAGAGGAATAAGAATTATAAATATATACATATATGTGTATATTAATATTTATTTGTAATGTTTATTCCCTTACAATGACGTAGTGTATAGGTACATTGTATGTACATATTTATTAAAAATTATGCATTGATATTTAAGTTTTAAAATTTATGAGCAAGTTGTGAGACATCACTTTACTTAATTTATTATACAGAAGTTCATAATTATTTAACATCAATGAACGAATGTAAAATTATAGGAAATTAATATTTAATAATATTCAAATGTAAATAAATGTGTTTGTGATGAGAAAAAAAATTTGTTTTTATCAATTGTTTAAAAATAATTTAATTGTATAGAATAATTAAAATTACATGTAATAATTTTTATAATAATTAATGCAATGGTGTATTATTTTTTATGTTAATATATAAATAAATATAATCTTTATAAAACTCTTTAAAGTTTTTTCC
>JAQQBR010001832.1:3734888-3746807 GCA_030347285.1 Microctonus hyperodae
AAAGTAATTTAGATTAAGTAAATTTTTTTATTTCTTAATTTTTTATAGATTATAATAATTAATTGTTCATAAGTAAAATTAAATAATTATTTGTTGCAATCACGGAAAAGTAATGACAATGACTTTGATATTGCAAGATATTCCTGACATTAATTTGTGTAAATCAATACGACATGAAATATAAACGTGAGGAAAGTGAAATAAAAAAGAAATTGAATTTTTTTTTTTTGACCCACACTATTTTACGACAGTATATATAGTAATAATAAATATTTTACGGTGTTTCAATAATTTTATTTTTTACATGTGATTAAAGTACATTGATAGACGTGATTAATACTATTCTATAATTTATTTTTATACTTTAATGCTGTGTCCATCGCTGTCATTAAATATTTAGAGATTGAGTGGAGAAAAAAAAATTTCTAATGTAATCAATAATTTTATTCATCAATAATGTTACATAAAAGACACGGTTGCGTTTTTACTTTCATGTCCAGGGACGAAAAATACATTTTATATTCAAGATTTATCAAATATATGTATATGAATATTAACAAAACTGTGTAAAATTTATATAAAAATTAACTAGATTATTGGCAAATATTTATTGGTCATTAATTTTTATTAATTTCCGGGTATCTATATGCATTTAATTAAAATTATTTCACAATCAATTTACAATTTGTAAATATACTAATATTGTTTATTTAACTACATCATAATTGATTAACACACCTAATTAAATAATTGGATAAATTAATATTTAATAATAATTATTATTAAGTACCTGATAATAATGAAATTAAATTGCTAAATCAAATAAAATTTATTTATCATCATCATAAAATTCACCAATTGAATTTAACTTATTCAAGTCGATATTTTTGATAGTAAATTAATTTAATCAGATAGTAATATCAAGTGTTTAAATAAATTTTGGGATTTGAAATCGTATTATCTGAATGATTGTCATTGAATCAGTTCAAGGTCATCAACATGTAGCATATGACGTATAGAAATCGGTCACTTTCACGTTTCTCGTACATTCTAAAGATGGAATACACCTGATGAAATCCTGTTTATTGCTTATAATTTATTTTATGTCACAAAAATTATGATTGCAAAATATATATATTCATTTAATATTATGTATTTCTATTTTGATATTAATTAAAATATTTAAATTGATATAATAATCAATGAATTATTAGTTAATTTGATAATTTCACCTGCTACTAATTCTGGGTTAAACGCGACTGATGTGAAAAATATATACTAATAAGTAGGTCGATGCCAGTGGCGAAAACAAAATTCCTGACTTCATTACAAAACAAATACTTACGTCACACGACACTTTATATACAGTGCAAAATTAATATTCTTCATATTGCCTATATTAATGTGTATATATTTTTTTATGATTTCCAATTCTTAATATAGGATATATAGATATAATATTCAGTCCAAATTTTATTGCATCATAATTATTTATTTTTTGTCTGTCATTATATCAAAGAAATTTCTAATTTTGAGAATTTATTTACGTAATTATTTCTAATTAATTTTTGATTTTCTTTTCTCTATTTTTCTTCATTCTCTTTTAAACTCTGGGCTACTTATCAATATTTAAAAATATTACATATCGCGTGAGAGACCTAAATTATGTTACCTTCGAGAAAATTTACACGATTCCAATTAATTATTTCTGTTTTTTTTTTTTTACTTTTTTTCGTTATTCAACTGCGTCGTTGCTGCTTCATTATCATGTATGAGTGTTCGTTTCTTATCAGCGATATAAGTGTATTTATGGCAAGTGAAAAAAAAAAATAGAAAAAAGTCTTAGACACTGTATAACTTGAATTTCTTCGTTTCACCCAAAGGATATTATTTATGGATATTTTTTATTTATTTATTTGAATGATATACATACCTTCAAAATTAATTTATGAATTATTTCTATAAAAAATAACTTTCTATAAAAAATAAACAAATAAACGGTGTATATTTTCTGTAAGTAAAAAATCGCAAAATAATTTTTGTCAATTATTGAATTTAATATTTTAAAAAAATTATTGAAACATCTCTGGTAAAAAGTAATTTGTTTACTAAATAATATTGCATTTATAGTTCATAAAACATTTAATAAAAATTATTTTCCCATTCTATTGTGACATACTTAGGTGGATCATCGTTGCAGGTTATTGATAATATTTATATCAACCATTCATATAAATATATTTATTTATATACATGCATAAATATATCTGTGAACTATGGTTCATTGGATCATTCATTGCAAGTAAAGGTGAAACCGGTTCTATCTGATATTCAATAGTTAGGCCGTGCCGGAAAATTTAGTCACTGCCATCTGTTACTATTAAACATTTTTAATAAGCAAGAATTTGTAAGTTTGAAAAATATTTATTCTCCTTATTTTATTACAAATAAACTAGTGAAATAATAATGATACAGGATAAATTCAAGTGTACTGAGCTAAAAGTAATATTATTATTTAACAATGGGGAAAAAATTGATAATGATGAGAGTGGCAGAAATTCTTAAAAATGAAAATATAATAATATCTTAATGGCTAAATACTTGTAAATTATTCACACATGTACTTATAGACATGAGGAAGACCTGCATATTATTTTTAATTGCATTCGAAATACATAAAATTTGCAGCATTATTATATGAATTAATATTTACGTTTGTCTTCACATTAAACGCCATCAATAAAAAATGCAAAAGTTTAAAAACACTCGATTCAAAGTCTAAAAAATGTCAGAACCCTTTTTCTATTTCTTCTTTAATTTTGGCTTATATCTATACGCCCACATATTTTCTTGAGTTGCTAAAGACGATCAAGAAATGTGAGGAAGCAATTATTTTTATTCATGTCAATTCCTTTTGGACTTGCGTTCCACAATATCTTTTAACTGTGATGATCATTCTTCTTCTCTCCAATCAAATGCGAAAGCCATGGTGTATTTACAATTGTGTCATATTATTACGAAGTGCATTTTGGATAAAACGTACGACGTAATAGTAAGAATAAAGATTTATATACATATGCATATGTATAAAAAAGAAACATAAATAAATAACAAAATGCACTTGTTAGCCACTCGATCTTCACACTCATTTGTCGACGCGACTTAACGTCCAACAGACTCAAGTCGTCCCTGGCTCTGTAGTTCGTTGTCCCAATTTCTCTGTAGCAATGACAAACGACCTAAATTCGCACATATATTCAACCACACACATGAAAAAAAAAAAATAATAAAGAATAATAATAAAACTTTTACATAGCTTTAAATAAATATTTAAATATACATGTAACTATTGCAACAATTGTTTAAATATATTTGTGTTAGTTTTTGATTCTTTCTCTCTTTTCTTGATGATTCTAAGAAACAGGTCTATTGCAAATAATTTCTGTGTGAACGACCGCGTTGCGGCTCAACGAATATCGTCTCGGTTGAAAACTTATTTTCTCCCTTTTTTATTTTATATTATTTTTCCTTTATATATTATAGTTATATTCTGATTTTTCATTTGCATTTCTTCGTGTATTGCACGCGATTCTATCATCGCTGCCTTGACACATCATCGCAATACCATTAAATTGTAATAACGATAACGATAATTATTATTATGCTTCTCGTGTGCGCACGTGAATGTCGTTTTTTTCTCTACTGAGTCTGCGACAAAATTCTTTCATGAATTGTTGTATTTACCTGCATAATAGTATTACATAGTAATATTTTACGCGGTTATTGCGCGGATAATAAGGAAGTAATTATTTATATTTCATTGACGTGAACTAAATTTTTTTTTTATTATTCGTAGTTGAAAAAAATACTTTTGTTTTTACTATAATGATTTATTCTCTGTTTTATTTATTTAGTTCACTTCTAATTTCTATATGAAAATTGTGTAATTTCTTTTGTCATGTTTACTAATCACTGAATTATTAAAAAAAAATTTTTTTTTCCTTTATTTTTAAATATTGTAGGTCTAATGGTTTTGGCACTTGAAAAGCAATTACTTTGAGGATTAGATAAAAGTGGTTGTCAAATTGTAAGGCAATTATACATATTAATACAATTAAGGTAGAATACAGAAAAAAATAAAACATGAAAAATAATATAATTTTTATATATTAATTACGTAGACGTTTTTTTTTTGTATTGTTTCTTTAATCCATTTCCTGAAATACTAATGAAAATAAATCAATATATATAATTAGAATCAAATAAAATTATGTTTAGATACAAAGTAATGTTTTTATGGAAATAATAAATCTTTTAATGAATTTTTTTTTCCAAGTCTAGAAGAAAAAAACATAAGTAAGAATGCAACATTATTAATTAACTGTATTAAATCTACATATTAATATCTTTCTTTTTCAACAATAATCAATTCAAATGCGATAAAAATCGCGTAATCTTAAGAATGTTAACACAAAAAAAAATGAATGCATAAACAGAGTTAAACTTTTTATCTTTTTAATTTGAATAAAATTATAAATAAAAAATCTTGCACTATTCTATTGAAGTGATCCAACTTTTGTATCAACTGCCAGTGACATTTTCAAAATATTTATATCTGAATATTCAATAAACTGTACCGGTTTATCAACAACAAAAAAACACAGCAAACTTATTTATTTATTTATTTATTCATTTATATCATCACATCACAAAAATATCTAAAATTCCACATTGGCCTTGCTTATGATAACGTTTAAATACAAAAACGAAAAAAAAAAATTAAATTAAAATAAACCTTGACGAACTCGGGCAGTGAGTCAGCTTAGGATATAGAAGAAACGAACGGACCAACACATAAAATAACGGGAATTCGCGTAACGGGTTCATAAGTTCTTCCTCTACATATTATAAATATTATTTATTAATATTTCCTCCTTTATTTTCGTTCTTTCACAATTTTTTTTCTCCCACATTATCTTTATCTATTTATTCACTATCATTATTATCATCATAATCATCTGTTATTTTTTTTTCTTATTCCGTTGATATCACAACCACGACATAACACTCGATTGAAGTAGACTTGGTGACCGCAAAGTAAAGCCAGGACGCTGACCTGGAATTTCATACAAGAATTCGTTTCTCTCTCCAACATATATTTTTCATTACCAACGTATATGTATTTCCTTCTTTCTTTCGACTGTCACTAGTTGTTTTGTATACACATACACAGTATACTACTATTCATTCGAGACATTGAGATGCTTAGGTAGATTGTATAGTAAGAGAAACAAGGCTAGAGAGCGACATAAAATGAAAGATGAAGAAAAAAAAAAAAAAGAGAGAGTAGTGGTATATTATGACTATTTCCGCGCGTGCGTTTGCGATGAAATGCTATAAAGATATATTATTCTTACTCATGTTTATATGTAATGATAATAATATTATTCTCTCATCGTGTAACTTGCTCTTGTGAAGACCGGAAGTAGAATATGCGAAGGTAACTGGGTTAAGGTTGAGTGGATTATTATTTATATTTTGTGGCAAAATAAAATTAAATGATAAAATAGAAAATTATTTTTTAATCTTTTTATTAATATTCAATTATAACTGGTTGATTTTATTTATTTATTATTTTTTTCTTCTGTTTATTTCATTTTATTTTTATTTTTTTATTTTTTTTTTCATTTTCAATCTACTCTGTGACAATGTGCAATTAAAACATCACGTGACTACTATTGTTATGTGACGAGATATATTGTTGCTTGAAATATGTTTCAATAACACTTTTATAAAATTGCTTGTAAATAATTGACCAAGTTTATAATTTTTTTTTACATATGCATTGATGGATGAGTGTATAATAGAAGAAAGAAAAAGGAAAGAATTTTTATTTTTTATTGATCGTTGGAATAAATTGATGAAGTAAAAGAGGAAATGGAAAAATAGTTTTATAATTCAGAGAATTAATTCATACGTAGAATTCTAATCCAATTTTATTTGATGATATTTTAATATATATTTGTGTAAGTGATGTAAATAAAAGTAAAAAAAAAAAATTTTATATTTTATACATAGCCAAAATTAATTCTGTATAGTATATATCTATATGAAAATACATAGAGAATTGAAAATAACTTTCCTTTTATCTTTGTAAAAATTTTTATTTTCCTGATAAAAAAATTTTTTTTCATCACAAAATTTTCATAGAGAATAAATTCGAATAAAAAAATTTTCTACTCTGAATGATTGGTATTCTTTTTTTGTGATAGACACCGGTCATTGATACGACATAATTAAAAAAAATATATTGTAAAGCGAAATAATGAAAAAGAAAATACATATATATGTATATGCATATGCAGAAATAAATTTTATTGATATAGAATTTATCAACGGATCTCCATTAAATTTCTCTCTTGACCGGTGAATTAACTGTGTAAATATATATACGTATATATATATATATCGGTGACAATTGTAAGTGGGGCATGTGTGACCAGTTTGTAAATGAGTCAATAGCCATCAATATTTCTTGAGAAATATATACTCACACACATATACACCATGGAAAATCCCGTTGACTTATCATCATTATTTTTTACCTGCAACCAATAATTTTTCTTTCCTTTTTATTAATTTATTCATTTAATTTTATTTTATTCCATATTACTGATTTAATATATTCTTCAAGCTTGAGAAAAATTTTCACTTTAAATCTTGGATACTTTGAATTTCCATTCATACGATAATTGAATATTTAACAAAGCCATATAATACATATCTTCATTTTCTCTTTGTGTCACTATCTATATTTATTGCTTTGCTGCAAAACTTTGACAATATATTAAAATTAAAGACGACGCTGTGCTTTCAAATATAGGTGTATAAACTTTATAATGTGACCCACATACACTTATCCATGTGGCTTTGAATAGAGTTTTATTATTAACAATTGATTAAGTAAGAAAAAATAAATAAATAATGAGTTTACGTAATTATTTCGTGCTGTAATAATTAAATGTAGAATTAAATATATAAAACTATTTATACGTAATTAAATTTAAACACGTGTTAAATTTAACAATTAAAATTTTAATCGAACTGTGTATGACATGAACATTTTTATCTGTTTATATGTGAGTGTCTAATTGCATGGGCGCATGTTTGTGTGTGTGAGATAACTGCGAATGACGTATTTTAGTTGATGATACAATTTGTTTGAATTATAGATATTATCGCAACGTTATCATTCAGAAGTAATATCTTATATTTTTCGTATTCATTATTTAATAATTTCAAGAGTTTGTAACAACGTTAGATATATTGGTTAGTGGATAAAATTTGATATTTTATGATGATAATAAGAAATATTTGTTAAATATGTATATTAATTTTTTTTATCATATTAATATATTTATTTTCGTTTTTATTTGTGTTGTAGGAGAGTGAAAGGCACTGGCCCGAATTAAGTATGACTGGATCCATGTATTTCCTTGGTGAATTGAGAAAAGACAATAACAATAAATCGCTGATTCATCAATTAATTATTACGCATAAACCAAGTCTTCGTATTTGAAATAATAATTCAATTAATAAATTATTTCGTGTCTTCTTATATTGAAGAGATTATTAAAGAAGAAATTACGTTATCGACGACATCTGTACAATTATTATTCTTCCTTTATCTCTTTTTATTTCATAAAACTGTCGATATCTTTCTCAATCTTCATATATATCTCTTTGATCTTTTTCATTCGGTTAAATAAACGCGTTACATCGATTTTTACCCTAAATAATATTCAACGTGTGTGAATAGACCGATAAAATTTAAAAGAAATGGCAACAATGGCTGGTAGCGAGTACACATCTGTCAAAGATTTTTACAGAGGTCGATCAATTTTTATAACGGGCGGTACTGGTTTTATGGGGAAAGTACTGGTTGAAAAATTGCTCAGATCATGTCCTGGTATCAAAAATATTTATTTACTCATGAGACCGAAAAAGGAACAAGAGGTTCAAGAAAGGTTAGAGGAACTTTTAAATGCACCGGTAAGTTTGAATATTAATGAAAAATATATTTTTCCTTCTCGTTTGATTCATGTAAAATTTATTAGTAATAAAATTAAAATTTATTCATTATTTTTCTATGATATTAAAATTATTTACAGTTATTCGATAAATTACGTCGTGATAGTCCGAATGAGCTAACAAAAATTGTACCAATAGCTGGTGATGTGACAGAATCAGATCTTGGAATATCTGCCGCTGATCAAGAGACACTTACAAGACATGTTTCAGTTGTATTTCATTCAGCAGCTACGGTCAAGTTCGATGAAGCCCTCAAACTCTCTGTTACGATCAATATGCTTGGTAGCGCTCGACTTGTACAACTCTGTCATCGTATGTTCAATTTAGAGGTAAATATTAATTGTAATTATTAACAAGATAGTTGTGATATCATTAAAATTTATTGTATATAATGGATAAAATCAAGGACAAATAATGTCATTGTTAAATTATTATTGTGTTGACTTGAATAGAAATACAAAACCAATAAGTTATTATTTAGAAAATTTGTTACGCTTCTTGGAAAATTGAATAACAAACATTGACAGTAGGCAGAATATGTTCGCAAACTGTTCTTAGAATTCAAATACAAAATTAAACTGTGTCTCACGGATATCTTATGAATAATTATTTAAAGGAGAAAAAAATTTGAATAAGTCTACAAAAGTAATATACGTACATGTTTGTTGTGAAATATACATATATATATGTACATATGTATAAATATATTTTTTTCTTACATAAAAAAGTGTTAGTGCTGCTATTGCTGCTGCTAGAAGTGCTAATAAACGTATAGCTGATCATTCACATTCTGCAAATTAATTAGTTACTATGTAAAGTGGCAAATGTGTATTTTTTTTTATCCTTCAACTTTATTATTTGCCAATGAGATTTGTAAAGTTCTTTGAAAAAGCGGAGGAAAAAAAAATAAAAGAATAGAAATAAATATAAATATATAAGTATATGAATTAAGATTTTTTAAATGTATTTTAATTTAAATTATTTTTCAGGCACTTATTCACGTATCAACAGCATATTGCAATTGCGATCGTCAAGATGTTGCTGAAGAAATTTATCCGCCGCCACAAGATCCAGATCAAGTTATTGCGTGTACAAGATTGATAAATGATAAACTCGTGGATGAATTGACGCCAAAATTAATTGCAGGCCGACCAAATACTTATACATTTACCAAGGCATTGACAGAAGCTATGTTGCAAGGTGAGAGTGGCTCATTACCAGTTGCTATTGTAAGACCATCCATCGTTTTGTCCTCATTGAGAGAACCGGTAGCCGGTTGGGTAGACAATTTGAATGGTCCAAATGGAATAATTGCCGCTGCCGGCAAAGGTTTCTTTAGGTAATTCTTAATAAATATGTATTTGAATATTACTATTTATTAATTATATTAAATGATTGTAATATTAAATATTTATATTTTAGAACGATGCTATGTCAGGAAGACGCAGTTGCTGATTTTGTTCCCGTTGATGTAGTAATAAATCTGATGATTTGTGCTGCATGGAAAACGGCAACGCATCGTACTGACACTATTACAGTATACAATTGCTGTACCGGTCAACAAAATCCAATAACATGGAAGCAATTTATTGATTTGTCATTTAAATACACTCGAATACATCCAGCCAATGATGCGGTGTGGTATCCAGGTGGAAGTTGCCAAAAATATTCAATTATGAACAATTTATTCATAACATTTCAGCACGTATTGCCTGCGCACATTTTGGATTTTGTTGCGCGTTTAAGAGGCACAAAACCAATTATGGTACGTGTACAGGCAAAATTAAGTAAAGCAGCGAGATGCTTAGAATATTTTACCACTCAACAGTGGAATTTTAGTGATGACAATGTTAGAAAACTTGGCGAGCAATTGAATGCCGAAGATCGTCAAATATTTATGTTTGATGTAAAGCAAATTGATTGGCCATCATATTTAGAGAATTATATTCTCGGTATACGACAATTTATTCTTAAAGAAAGTCCAGAGACACTGCCAGCTGCACGTTCACACATTACCCGGTAATGAAAAAAATATCGTTTTATTTTAATTAAATTATTTTTTACATTCAATATTTATTATTAATATTTTTTTATTTTTCTTTTCAACAGATTATATTGGATTCAAAAAATTATGCAGTTTGGCGCAGTGATAGTTTTGTTGCGTCTTATTTTATCACGTAGCTCAATTGCTAGATCCGCGTGGTTTATGCTCCTGTCCATTGTGCTTCGTATGTGTCGTATGATTGTTTGACGGCTCAGAGCCAAATATATTTTACATGAAAAAAATGCTAGTAATGAGGTGGAGAAACAGCCAACAGTTGTGGAACATTATCGTAAAGTGCGAATTGTTCTACGACCTCAAAAGCTCAGTAACAAAATTTCCAACGTCAATGCGCTTTTTTCGTTCCCATACGTTGGCCTTTTCAAAGTTTATATTCGTTTATAAATTTTTTAATTGCTGACGAATAGAAAAAAAAAAGGGAAAATACAGTTCACCGATTGAATAAGGGAAGAGAAAGAACATAAAAAAAAATAGAGTGTCGGGTACCGATTGGCGATTGTGCATTGGTGGTAAACAAAAAAAAAAAAAAATAAATATAATAAAATAATTGAAAAATTTATAATTATCAAATTGATAGAAATTTAAAAAAAATTGTGCGCAATTTTTCGCACGATTTTTCAGAGTGTTTTGAATCTTTTGAGTGGAATTGTATGAAAATTAAAATTGTCGACTAGGAAAAATTATAAAAAATAAATACAAAAAAAGTGTTTTTTGCAAAATAGTTAACTTCAAGTGTGTGATCTAATTAATTCTTGAATCATATTAGAACGCGGACGTGAATCACATTTTTAAAAATGAGAAAATAAAAACAAATATTAATCCGCCTGACATCGATTAATTAGCACTCATGTCAATTTTGTGATAAAAATTATAAGATTTTCATTAATTGAAAAGAAAATTACGTCGCGCTTGTATATTAGGATGTGAAAAAGACTTGAAATACATTTGGATACACAGTGTAACTATTATTTTTTTTTCTTTCATTCTGATGTGTCTTTGCACTCTCGGTATCTGACATTCTTTTTGTTCTTTTTATTTAATTTTCCAAATTATTCTGTGACTCATTGTGAGATACTTAGGTCGATATATTGGTCAAGACACAAAAAAAAAATACAAATTAACGAAGATACAACTCAAAAAGTGAAAAAACAAACTTGAAAATAGAGACATATGTTTTTCTGAATTAATTACTTGCTTTTATTATTTCACTTCATTTATTTTTTTTTTGTTTTCTATTCGGAAATAACTTTCCACATGTTAAATTCATTCTTATGCACGACGTTTCGAAAACTGCCAATGCTCTGTGAAATTGTTAAGCTATAAAGAAAATCGTTTAGCAAAGTAATATTGTGTGACATGAACAATTTGTTCATATATAGCAGTGCATACTGAATATAATTAATAGAAAGCAACAAAACGAATAAAAAAATATGAAAATCGATTTTTTGATAACATATATATAAACAAACAAATTGATAGGCATCGCAGTCTTATTTAATATAAATGTCTCTATGTATCTTACACACTTGTATTGTCATAGTGTTCAATGTATTATTGAATTTTGAAGGCATTGGCAACCGAGTAAATTATTCCGAATGAAAAAGAATAACAAACAAGAGAAGAATAACCAATAATGATATTACCCAAATTAAAAAAATAAATAAATTAAAAATATGAACGAAAGAACTGCGAACGTGAAAGTTAGAATAAAGTGAGTATGAATAATAGAAAAATGTTAAACGAAAAAAAAAAAAAATTAAGGGAAA
>JAQQBR010001832.1:3774125-3799716 GCA_030347285.1 Microctonus hyperodae
AAAAAAATATAAAAAATAAACTCACCATGTAAATCTTCTTCAGGTAAATAATTTTCATTATTCAATTCACATATGCAACATTTCACATCCATATGCGTATTATTTACAACTCTTTGTTAATATATCCTTGATGTTAATTATTTAAAACCGTCTTGTAACATTTATATAAAAAAAAAATTATATTTTTCCTATCTGTTTGTTTCTGCACTAGGACACATGGAATCTACGCGTCAATGTTTCATTCACCCCGAAATCATAGTACATACATACATTTATATACACATATATATAGAAGATATATTTTCTCTGTTGCTTCCTCATCTCTTTCCGAGAGTTGGAATCGGCCCCTGAGGCAGTTGTTCCTAACTCTCAGTAACTCAGTCTGCGGGCAGAAGCCGTCGCGGTATCATCTGAAAGAGCAGTTTTTCTGTACAAAGGACGGTCTATACCGGCCCTTTGTAGTAGACGAATGTTATTTTATTTTTAACGTGACGAACGAGAGCAAAGAAGAAAAATAGAATATTGAATAAAAGGGCTTTCTAGCCGGAGGAGATCAATCATTGTTGTCATGAGGTGGTGGATACTATTGGGCTTTTTGCCCCTGCTATGGGACACGATTTATGGAGAAATTTTAACACCACCGTATTTTAATTTAGCTGAAGGCAAAGATATTATTGCTTCTGCTACATGCGGTGTTGATACACCTGGACCAGAACTTTATTGCAAGCTCGTTGGGGCTAATTCTGATCAAGATGAAGATATTAATCTTATTCAAGGACAGGTGAGATTATTTTTAATCAATATTTTAATTGGGTTTACATATTTTTTATCATGAAAATATTTTTGTTTTGTCTTTATTTTATTATATATTTTTATATTTTGTTTAGTTAGATGGTTGAGAATCCCGGAGATTTTTCAAGAATCTAAATTTATTAGATGGTTTTGAATATTTTTTAGAATTTATTTTCATATTTATCTATTTATTTTTTTTACTTATTTGACGATATTTTCGGTAGTTTTTATTTTTATATCTTCAGATTAGGTTGTATGGAGAATGATATGATGGTTGATGAGGAGAATTATAGTAAATAGGGCAGAATAATGTAATGTATAAAGAAGATTCAAGTATAGGTTTCGGCTGAAATAGGGTAGGCTTGAGAGGATTAATATGGGAACCGCTTGCCGCGTGGATCAAAAGACAAGGCTGTATATATAGTCTTTGCGGTTTTTTGTGAAAATAAAAAAAAAAGGCATTGGGTAAAAACCTGTCCACATAATATAAGGGAGCCCTAGGCTTACAATATACATTTCTATATACTTATCATCGCTTTATATTTGTTTTAAAAAATAATACACAAAATTTATCGAGAAAATTTGAAATAAAAATTTATTTCAATATTTTATCTATTAATTTTTATTTCTTTGATAAATTATCATTTAACTGGATCATAAACTTGTAGTTTTTGAATGATTTATTTATACATACATACATAAATTATTTAATATCTGAGAATAGGGAATGAAAGATAAAAAAAAATGACCTTTTGATAACTTTCTGTGGTCCAAAATATTTTTTATCATTGATTATATGTATTTAGCGATTAAACTAAATGATATATTAACTGATTATACATTTAAAAGTATAATAAAATGTCCTGTAATGAATCAGAATTTTTCGAAACAATTTTAATCTATGTATTTATCAAATTATAATTTATTTTAAAATTGTATTTATTTATTAAGTAGAGTAATATTTATTTTTTTATAGGTCTGTGATGTTTGTGACCCAACTGTAGTTGAAAAATACCACCCTCCTCAGCATGCAGTTGATGGAATGGAGACTTGGTGGCAATCGCCACCACTTTCACGTGGAATGAAATATAATGAAGTTAATTTAACAATTAATTTGGGACAGGTAAAACAAACACAATTCAATCAAATTAATTATTAATTCAAATATAATTTAAAGAGTTTCTAAATTTAACGAATATTTTTTTATAACTAATCATACATATATATAGATATATATTGGTCTGTATTCTAAGAAGAGAATGATATAAAACTCAAAACGTCGACGAGTTTATCAGGTCATGAGCTCGGGACTTCCTGCGATAAAAGAAGGAAATGAATATTTCATTATGATAATTTGATACATCTCTTCGTGATAATTTTTATTTCTCTCAACATCATCATAATTTTATTTCTCAGAGTTGATATTAAATAATATTCATACATGAAATATTTAAAATTATATAAAATGAATAATATAAAATAAATTGTACGTGTATTTTTATGGAAAAATGAAGTTGATTCATTATGATGTTTAATTTTAAGCGTTAGTAGGCCAACAAATCTCATTATGAAACGACTATACACATGTGTTTTGAGATACCAATAGGGAGAAAAATAAAAAGTGTGAAACTCCTGAAACATATTGAGAGATGAAAGAGTGAGGGAGAAAAATATGTAGAGAGGGAGATAAGTTGAAGAGTTTTCAAACCATATGTAACACACATCTGGCCATCAGACCCTTGTTTTAGATACATTTATATATCTATGTATATTTTTTCTCGAACCCTCCCACGAGATATTCGTCCAAAGAGTAATATTGATAATGAAACATTTCATATTTTGGGTATTTTAAAATTTATATTTAAAAAATTTAAGAATTTTAAAGTTCAACATTACTCATTAAATTAATTGAAACACAAATAAATAATTAATTTATATAATTCTAAAATAAATTAGCATGATATATTTAATTGAATATATGTAACATATCAATTTTTTTTTTATAGGAATTTCATGTTGCTTATGTTTATGTACGAATGGGAAATTCGCCACGACCAGGATTGTGGGCATTGGAAAAATCAAAAGATTATGGAAAAACATGGCAGCCATGGCAATACTTTTCTGATTCAGCTAGCGATTGTCTTACATACTTTGGTGTTGATAGTCATACACCAATTACACGTGATGATAGCGTTATTTGTACTTTAGAATATTCAAAAATTGTTCCATTAGAAGGCGGTGAAATTCCAATTTCAATTCTCAATAATCGTCCATCAGCTAATCATTATTTCAATTCAACGGTGCTCCAAGAATGGACGCGTGCGACCAATGTGCGTTTTCGGTTTTTGAGAACAAAGAATCTTTTGGGTCATTTAATGTCTGTTGCAAGACAAGATCCAACTGTAACACGAAGAGTGAGTAATTTTATTTATTCATATATTTTTCACCATCATTAATTTTTTCCTCATAATTTTATAAAACAGAACTGAATGCTCGTTCAACTTGACGACCCATTTTGCTCCTTATCACCATATATTTTTATGAGAAGCGATAACACCAAGAGACCCCAATCGCATTTATTCCATCACTGTATCCACGAATTATCATATAATAATTTCTGTCTATAATATTAGATTTTTTATTTTAAATATTATATATTCGTTAAAATAATTTTTATCTTAAAGAATAATGTAATTTTATATTAATAATAATTATTTGAAATTTTTCAGTACTTTTACTCTATTAAAGATATCAGTATTGGTGGGCGATGTTTCTGTAATGGACACGCTGATACTTGTGACATTCGTGATCCAAATGCTCCAAATAAACTCGAATGTATTTGCCAACATAATACATACGGTCATCAATGTGCTTCATGTCTTCCTGGTTTCCAACAAAAAAAATGGCAGCAGTCCACAGCATCTAAAAAATTTACTTGCGAACGTAAATACCTTTACCAATTTATTAAAAATATTCGCAAAGTCGATTTCTAATATCTTTATATGATTAAATGAATTAAATATAAATCTATTTTAATTTACAGCTTGTAATTGTTTTGGACACTCCACTGAGTGTGAGTATGACTCTGCTACTGATGAAAATCATTTATCAT
This sequence comes from Microctonus hyperodae, assembly GCA_030347285.1. Taxonomy (NCBI): domain Eukaryota; kingdom Metazoa; phylum Arthropoda; class Insecta; order Hymenoptera; family Braconidae; genus Microctonus; species Microctonus hyperodae. The sequence continues at coordinate 3,778,030 of JAQQBR010001832.1, forward strand.
TGGACATCCATGGAAATTATGAGGGTGGTGGAATTTGTAAAAATTGTACTCATAATACTCAAGGAATTAATTGTAATCACTGCAAGCCCAAGTACTATCGACCTCAAGGAAAACCATTGAATGCCACTGACGTCTGCCAACGTAATTTAAATCTTACAAAAAAATTCTTTCTCTTTATTTTGATTTTTTAATTATTTGTTTTATTATCATGTGATTGAGCATTATTAATTTTTTAATTTATCTCATGATATTTATTTAGCGTGCAACTGTAATTATTTCTATTCGACTGGGAATTGCGCTGAGTCTACGGGTAAATGCGAGTGCAAGCCTGAATTCACAGCACCCGATTGTGACTCTTGTGCTTATGGATACTTTGGTTATCCAAATTGCCGACGATGCGAGTGTCATCTTGGTGGAACTGATGGTTATCATTGCGAAGCAATTGAAGGCGCATGTCCCTGCAAGCCCAATTATGCTGGGGATTACTGTAATTTATGTGCAGAAGGATATTACAATTTTCCTGATTGTCTACGTGAGTATTTTAATAATCTAAAAATTTTTTTTTTTTCAAATTTATTTTCAATTATTCATTTATTTTTCCTTCCAATTCATCATATAATTTTATTACATTTATTACTTTAGCTTGTGGTTGTCATTCACTGGGTGCTCTTCATGATGTATGTGATGTTGTTACGGGTAATTGCACTTGCAAAAACAATTATGGTGGCAGAACTTGTGATATTTGTGAAAATGGATATTTTAGTTATCCAACGTGTAGTTGTAAGTGAAAGAAAAAATTTACATTTCACTGTGCAATAATATACTGAGATAATTTTATATAATTTGTTAATTTTTTGTTTTTATAAAGATTGCAATTGTGATACACGAGGAACGGAATTTGAGGTGTGTGATAAATCAAATGGAGAATGTTTGTGTAAAGAAGGATACGGTGGCGCGAGATGTGATCAATGTATCACTGGTTATTATGGATATCCAAATTGTAGACCGTGTAATTGCAGCAGCGTCGGTTCATCATCAATAAGTTGTGATGCGTCAGGAAAATGTTCATGTCTTGGAAATTTCGCTGGAAAAACTTGTGATCAATGCAGTCCGGGTTATTTCATGTATCCTGAATGTATTAGTAAGTATTTTTGAATGAATGAATGAATGAATAAATAAATGAATATTGAAACAATTTTCTTCATAATTTTCAATCAGGTTGCAATTGCGATAGTCACGGATCAATTGGAGTGTCCTGTGATGCAGAAGGCAAGTGTCAATGTCACGAGAATTTCGATGGGCCCCAGTGTAATCAGTGCAATGAGGGCTTCTATAATTTCCCTCGTTGCGAGGGTTGTAATTGTGATCCTGCAGGTATTGGAAAATCATTCACTGGCTGTGGATCATTACCAGCCGGTGAATTGTGTCAGTGTAAAGAGCGCGTTCAAGGAAGAATATGTAATCAATGTAAAGCACTTTATTGGAATTTACAATCAACAAATCCTGACGGATGTGAGAATTGTAATTGCAATATTCCTGGTGTAATTGGAAGTATTGGCGAATGTGATTCTAAAAATGGTCAGTGTATTTGTAAACCAGGCGTAACAAATCGAGGGTGTAATCAATGCGTTGATGGAACATATAATTTGCAAGAATCAAATTTGTTTGGGTGCTCAGTTTGTGCCTGTGACATTGGTGGATCAGTAAGTTCAATTTGTGATAAGCAAACTGGTCAATGCTCATGTCAGCCACGAGTAACTGGACAAACTTGTACAGAGCCATTGAAAGCTCATTATTTCCCGACACTACATCAATTTAAATACGAAGTTGAGGATGGTCGTACACCAAGTAATAGTCCCGTACGTTATGGCTACAACGAGACAAGTTTTCCCGATTATAGTTGGAAAGGTTATGCTGTATTCGAAACACTGCAAAATGAAATAATACAACGTCTTCAAATACAAAAATCATCATTGTATCGTATGGTATTGCGTTTTGTTAATAAAAATAGTGAAGCTGTACTTGGAACAATTACAATTACACCAGATAATCCACAAGAAATTGAACAATCATTTAAAGTTCAATTAAAACCAACGAGTGAACCGGCTTTTGTTACTGTTGCTGGTGTTCATGGTAATCATCCAGCGGCAATGGTGATGAATCCAGGATATTGGTCAATAAGTATTGCTACGGAAAAAAATTTATTTTTGGATTATTTTGTTTTACTGCCAGCTGAATATTATGAAGCAACAATTCTCACTCAAGATGTTGATGTACCATGTGAAATTGGACAAACAGGTTTATGTCGACATTATGGATATCCTGATTTATCAAATTTCGATACTGTCCGTGGCAATGGTGGTTATTTAGATGATGGTGGTGCACGTTATCCATTAAATGAATATTTTACCGATCGTGATGTACTTAAAGAAGTTGGACAAGACGAAATACCATTGATTAATAATCAACAGGACAAGATACACTTTGAATTACGGGTTTCAAAACCAAGACCTCATGTTCTTTTAGTGACTTATGTAACGGCAAAAGAAGAAATATCAACATCAACGCTAATAATTGAAGCTAATACAATTGGAAAGGGAAAAGCTACTCTTTATCCGTGCAAATATACCAGTATTTGTCGTCAAGTTGTTACCGATAGATCAGGCAAAGTAGCTGCATATGATTTTCCGACAAATTTCGTAAGTCTTGTATTAATTGGCGAATACAATTCCAATGTGGCTATTGAATCTATTGTTGCGATTCCCATTGAAGAATGGTCATTGGATTATATTAAACCAAAATCAGTTTGCGTACGTAAAAATAACAAATGTGTTCAAGGAATGTTTCCAGGTGCTGCTGACGCTAAAAAAGTTGAATTTGAATTGAATAACGATGATTTAGAAGTAGATATTCGTCCAGCTGGAATTTATGATAATTCAACGAGATTAATTTATTTAAATAATGATCAAGCAATGGTTGATGTTAAAACAAAAGTCCCCCAACCAGGCGATTATGTTTTTGTTATTCAATATTATCAACCTAATCATCCAGAAATGGAATTAGAAGTACTTGTACAAAATGGAAAATTTTATGAGGCTAAAGTTGTAGCACATCATTGTCCAAGTAATAGCGGTTGTCGAAGTATTATTCAACAATTAGATGGCAATGCTAAATTTCAATTAATTGAAAATGTTGTTATTAGTATTAAAAATCCAACTAATGGCATTTGGTTAGATTATATTCTTATTATACCAGCGGATCAGTATGATGAAAAAATCTTGAAAAAAATACAATTTGATCAAACAAAAGAATTTATAAAACGCTGTGGTAATAATCATTTTTATATTAACACAACAGATGAAGGATTTTGTAGAGATTCAATTTTCTCACTCACAACACATTATAATAATGGTGCGTTGCATTGTCATTGTAATGCATTTGGTACAACAAGTTTTGAATGTGAAAAATTCGGCGGACAATGTCCATGTAAACCAAATATTATTGGACGTCGATGTGATATATGTAAAACAGGATTTTATGGCTATCCAAATTGTCGACCATGCAATTGTCCAAGCACTGCTATTTGTGAACCAGATCGTGGTGAATGCATTTGTCCATCGCGAGTAACTGGCGAACGTTGTGATCGATGCGAAGAAGGAACTTATGGATTTCATCCAATTATTGGTTGTGAGGAGTGTAATTGTTCACCATTAGGTGTACTTAATGGTGATTTACAATGTGATTTATTAAATGGCACGTGTAAATGTAAAGAAAATGTTGTTGGTCGTCAATGTAATAAATGTCAAGATGGATATTCACAATTTCCGTATTGTGAAAAATGCGATTGTGATATTCGTGGTACAACTGATGAAATTTGTGATCAATATACAGCTGAATGTTTTTGCAAAGAAAATGTACAAGGTCAAGCATGTGATTTATGTAAAGAGGGAACATTTAATCTTCAGTCTGCCAATGAACAAGGTTGCAGTAAATGTTTTTGTTTTGGCAAAACAACCCGCTGTGATTCAGCAAATTTATATCGAACTTATATACACGCTATGATCGATTGGGATATTGCAGTGTTTAATGATAAACTTGGATCAATCAAAATACTATTAACAATACCCGAAGAGTACAATGATACATCAATCAGCGTCAGTTTAACTAGCAATGAAACATTTAATAATGTAATTTATTTCGCTGCGCCGGGAATTTATTTGGGTAAAAAATTAACATCATACGGCGGTGCATTGAATTATACAATTCATTATAGCACTGGACCATTTGGTAAAGCAATCGCTGGTCCTGATGTTATTCTTCTTGGTGCTGATTCAATTCTTTTACATTATGGCGAAGAACAACCGCCATCATTTACAAATTTCCGTGCATCGGTGGAATTAATTGAAACAAATTTCATCACTACTACTAATTTAGAGGTAACGCGTGAACAATTATTGATAACATTGGAAAATTTAAAAGGCATTTATATTCGCGCGAGCTATTGGGAGCCAAGTATTGCTGCTTCATTATCAGATGTGACATTAGATACAACAACAGAAACTTATACACAAAGCAGCGATCTTGCAAGTAGCGTAGAACAATGTCAGTGTCCACCGAATTATCAAGGTCTCTCGTGTGAGGAATGTGCTCCAGGTTATTATAGAGTTGAATCAGGTCCATATGGTGGATCTTGTGTACGATGTCAATGTAATGGCCACGCTGACAGTTGTGATGTTAAGACTGGCATTTGTTATGTAAGTTTATTTCATTTAAATTGATATTATATATTTCTTAATTAATACATTAATTTATTTTTATCATTTGCATTAGGATTGTAGAAACGGCACTACAGGAAATCATTGTGAACTTTGCGAGGAGGGTTATTATGGGGATGCAACTCAAGGAACTCCAACTGATTGTCTAATTTGCGCTTGTCCACTTCCTATTGCCACCAATAATTTTGCTACTGGATGCGAAGTGAATGATGCTGGTAATAAAATTAGTTGTGATTGCCTACCAGGTTATTATGGCGCACGTTGTGACTCGTGTGCAGCTGGATTTTATGGTGATCCAACTGATGAAGGTGATTATTGTAAATCATGCGAATGTTCTGGTAATATTGATACCAATGAAATTGGATCTTGTGATTCAATTACCGGCGAATGTCTTCATTGTTTGAATAATACTTATGGCGAAGCTTGCAATCTTTGTGCACCGGGTTTTTATGGTGATGCCATTGAACGAAAAGATTGTCGTACATGCTCATGTAAACAATGTGGAATGGAAAAATGCGATAGCTATAATGGCATTTGTCAATGTAAAAAAAATGTTGTTGGCGAACAATGTGATCGATGTGCTACAGATCACTTTGGATTTGAATCATGTAATGGATGTCAATCGTGCGATTGTGGACTTGCATCAGAGTACAGTCAATGTGATGAAAATACTGGTCAATGTAAGTGTCGACCAGGTGTTACAGGACGAAAATGTGACCGATGTATTGCTGGATTTTGGAATTATGACGTTGATGGATGCATTACATGCGGGTGTAATACTGGATATTCTATTGGTGCATCGTGTAATACAACAACTGGACAATGTTCGTGTTTGCCAGGTGTTATTGGTGAAAAATGCGATCACTGTCCATATCGTTGGGTGTTGAAAGAAGGCGATGGTTGCTATGAATGTGATTCGTGTATTCATGATTTATTAGATGTTACTGATCAACTTGAAGGTTTATTAGCGCCAGTTGCACAAGAATTTAGTACTGTGGCAGAAAGTTATTATACAAATCAACGTCTTAAATTTGTTAATGATACATTAAATGAATTGTATCCAAAAGTGGAGAAGCTTGATCCAAGTCGTATTGATTTATTGCCATTACAACATAAAATATCGAAACTCGAGCAAGAGACTGCAAATCAAAAAAGACGTGTTGATTATACAGCCGAGGACAGCATTAAATGGAAAAATGGCGCGGAAAATACATTGAATGATATGAATGCGTTGGAATCCGATGTAGTAAATGAAATTTATCTGGTTAATAATATTATATCAGAAGTTCAGTCACTAGCAATGAATATTGGTCTTGGTAGTGGTGCAAAAGTAGACAGTGCTCTTCAAGAAGCTGAAAATATTTTAAAATTCATTCAAGAAATGTCATTTACTGATTTTCGTGACAAAGCTACTGATCAATTTAATCAAGCAAATGTTTTGGTATCTGAAATGACTGAATATACATTCCCGGTGAATAATTTTAGTGCAATTGCAAATAATTTAGGAGTAAAAGTTCAGAATTTCAGTGTAAAAATCGATGATTTTTATAACATTGCGGACAAAGCACAAGACCTCGCACGCAATGCCGAAAATCTTATCAATGAGAATAAAAGATTAACGGAATTCAGTAATTTTGATGTCGTAAAAAATGCCACGACAGAGAGTGAAGATGACATTAAAGCCGGTGATAATTTAAATAAAAATGCCACTGCAACATTAGATGAAGCGTTGAAAAATTACATAGGCTTAGGTAAGTAACATAATAAGTTATATTGAAATTAAATTAATAAATCTTACAATTTTTCTAATGTTTTTTTCACAGAAAACTTGTATGAAGCAGAAGAAAATTTATTCTTCCAACTCAATGGCACACTCAATGAAAACGATCAGAAATTACTTAATGTCCTAGGAACAGTTGATGAAGCTGTTAAACACGCGGAAGATCTTTATTTACGTTCACTTGAACTTGACAATATTTTAACAGGCACTCGTAATACCAGCGCAGTTCGAGCTGTGTCAGCTTATCGGGACATTGAAGAAGCTATTGAAAAAGCGCACAATGCAGCAATTGAGGCTGTACAAGCGTCAAACAATGCCACTGAATTATCAGATGGAATTGGTCAAAAAGCCAATGACATACGTAAAAAATCCGATGAACTTGTGTCTGAGGCTTACGAAGCTTTTGAATTAACCGAGGGTAAATTGGAGGAAGATCTTGATCGTGGTATAGATGATGTAAATGTCCTTACCCGACAAAATAAACGTAATATTGAAGTTTTTGAGCGTATTAATAATACACTAAATAATTTACAAACTGAAAAAGGTTCACCAATTGAAGATGCAACACAAGAAAGTAAAGGAATTGAAGATATTATTCGTCGTGCAATTGATAATATGAATGGTATTGTTAATAAAATACCAAATGATTTGAAAGTAACGAAAAATCTGAGTAAAGATACATCAGATTCTATTCGTGATATTTCTCAAGCTAAAAAACAATTGGACTCTGTAAGTAAAGTCTTACCAAATATGTCAGATCTTTTAAGTAGACTTGGTGATAAACAACTGACAATTGATAATACAGGAAATAATCTCAAGAGTAAAATCGAAGCGTTAAAAACAAAAATAGCAAATGCCAGAGAATTAGCTGATAGATTTAAAACGGGTGTTACCTTTTATAGAAATACAACTCTTCAATTAAAAAATCCAGAAAGTTTGCCATTATTGGCTACTTCAACGAAATTATCATTGTACTTTAAGACAGATAAAACTAATGGTTTATTGCTTTATCTTGGTAATGACAAACGTGCCAAAATTCCACGACAAAAAACCCATGATTTCTTGGCATTAATGATTGAAAGTGGCTATCCAGTTTTAGTTATTGATCTTGGATCCGGTCCCGCAAAAATAATTAGTAATACATTTGTTTCTGATAATATTTGGCGACAAATAATCGTTGAACGCACTGGAAAGAATGTAAAATTAATTGTGCGCGAGGACATTGGCGAAGGTAAAGATCAATTATTTGTGAAAGAACAAGTTTTACCTGGAACATATTCAATATTTAATTTGGATCAGGAACAATCAAAATTATTCGTCGGTGGTTATCCATCATCATTCCAAATACAAGATGAAGTAACGGCATCATCATTTGAGGGTGACATGGAGGAGCTTGTGGTGGGTGATATACCAATGTCATTTTGGAATTTTATCAAAGGAGAAAATAATCAACAGGATGCGCCAGAACGTGACAAACTTATTGATTACACACCCAGCACAGGTTATCGTTTTGATCGTCATGGTTTTGCAATTATCGGCGTAAAACAATCACAAATTCGTTACGATCCATCGAAATTCAGTATAAAAATGAATTTTAAAACATTCACAGAAGATGGTTTAATGTATTTAATGGGCAAGAATAAACATTTCTTATCATTAGAAATGAAAAATGGCCAAGTGATGTATCAATTTGATCTTGGCGATGGTCCAATCACTCTATTATCATCAGAAAAATACAATGATGGCGAATGGCACAGTTTAGAAGCAAGAAGACTTGAAGGTATAGGAGTATTGGAAATTGATGGAGTATTGGTTGACAAAGATGAAACAAATGGCGAAGGTAAAATATTAGCAACAAGTGATCATATATATATCGGTGGTTATCCACCAAATATAAGACACGGATATACAGCAGTATCAAACGCAGGCTTTGACGGTTGCATTGATGGTGTAGTAATTCTCGATACGTCAATTGACCTCAGTAGAAATTTACAGGCATTTGGTGTAATGCCTGGATGTCCAGTGAGATTTGCCAGTATTGTATCATTCGAAGACAAAACACCAGGTTATGTAAGATGGCAAAATATTACTGCAAATGAAATTCTTCAACTTAATTTAAAATTCAAAACAATGGCCAATAATGGTCTTATATTCTACATAACAAATGTAGACCAAACAGCAAACAGCGCACTATCCATAGAGGATGGAATATTGGTATTTAAAAGTCAAGGTGAAGAAGTCAGAAGTAGCAATGCAGGAAATAAATTTAATGACAATGAGTGGCATGTTGTTACAGCAACACATGATAATAATGCATTACGCATTGACATTGATGATGCGGAGAATTTTGTTACTGAATATCCGCCACCAAGTTTAAGCATTGAAAAAGGCAATTTGTATATTGGAGGTTTGCCAAATGCATTTGGAATAGCACAAGGTGGTTCAAAATCAACTGAACCATTTGTTGGATGTATTGGTGATGCGACAATTAATGGAGAAATAATTAATTTTGCCAGCACTAAAGAACGACCAAATGCTTTCCTTGGTAAATGTCTTGGCGGTGAAAGTCCCGTGTCGGTTCCTGTTGATACAAACATTAATGTTTGGCCACCGCCACTTATCACTGGTAGTCCCGAAACAATTACAATGGCATCCACACAGAGTAATATTATAAATGTAGAAATAGACACGGCTGAACCTGGACCAAATAAAGTCGAGGGACGAGTAACAATTCATGATCCAATAATTGTATCAACTGTTCAACCAGAAATTGATTATACAGCAACACCAGAAGCGCCGTACACTGTTGACGAATGCAAATTGCCATATGTACCAGCGCCTGATCCTGATACAGAAAATGGCTGGAGATTTGGGACTGCACGACACAGTCGTTTGGAATATAAATCACTTGGTGGACGATATAAACATGATTATGACTTCCAAATAGATATTAAAACTCTGTCAGATTCAGGAATTATTTTCTACAGCTCGGATTTAAATAGACAAAATTATATTGCAGTATATATACGCGATGGTCGTGTTTATTATACATTTGATTGTGGCAGTGGACCAGCAATATTGAAGGGGGCTGAAAAAATTAATGATAATCAGTGGCACACAATTGTCTTTAAGAGACAAGACAACTTTGGACAATTATTTATCGATGAATATCCAAGTGATTCTGGCTATTCACAGGGAGATATGAATACTATCAATGTCAATCCACCATTTTATGTAGGTGGAATTTTACCAGAATTATCTGCCAATGTATTCAAAGTAATTGTAAGTATATTAGCTGAAAAAATTGGAAGATTGATAACATTTTTTTGAATTTATCATAAGTAATTATATTTATTTTTTATTTTAGGGAGTTAATAAAACTTTTGATGGATGCCTGGGCAATTTTATGATGGATGGAGAACATGTTGGTGAACCAGATGATAAAATTGGTGTAATACCATGCTCGAAACGTGTCGAACCTGGTTTATTCTTTTATCCTGGCAATGGATCTAATTTATTCAAAGCTGGTAAGTTAATAAACCTCGATTTTTTTTATGAAACAAATAATTTTTTATTAGCTTAACTAATTAATAATCTTTATGTTATTCAGTGGATAAATTCACTGTGGGACGTAGTGTTGATATTCAAATGGATATTAAACCTCGTACAACATCGGGTCATTTATTGTCTGTTCATGGCAGACGTGATTTCTTACTACTGGAAATGATCAATGGCACTATAAAATTCCTTGTTAAAACAGCAAAAGGTCCTATTGAAACATCATTCATACCAACTACACCACATTCGTTGTGTGATGGTCACTGGCACAATATAAGAGGTGAATACAAATAAAAAGAAATGAAGCTAAATAAATTGCTTGAAATATTGACAAAACAGAAGTGATTTGTATTGATAGTTAAAAAATCAATAAGGAGAATAATGTCATTTTTCTTAAATTTATTTTATATTACAGCCGTGAAGCAGAAAAATGCTGTTCTTCTTTCCGTTGATCATACAGCCGCATCTCCAGGAATAGCTAACAAAAACTCGGCGGGTGTTCTTTCAAAGCATCCCATATTTGTGGGGGGTCATCCGCTTCTTGGAAAACGATTACGCGGCAGCACATCGCACACACAGTATGTCGGTTGTATCAGAAATATCATAATCAACTCGGAAGAAGTAATTTTAGATCCTGAACGAGCCTATGGCCGTGTTACAACTGGAGTATGTCCTAATATTTAAATGAATAAGCAATTATTTACATTGAAAAAAAAAGTGAAAAACGAGAGAGAATTATAAATAAATGAATAATTAAATAATACATTAATTGATTTGTATTAGAAATATATAAATTACATTGGATATTGTTATAAAAACATCTGGAAATATATAAATTTAAAAATAACAAATATTTCATTTATTGATTTATTTTTATAATCATCCTTATAGTTCATTAAGAAAAAATAATTGACACAATATTGAAAACAGTGAGAGTGATGTAGTTATGAAATATTATTAATGAGATCTAAAAAGTTATAGCAACACTTGAAGTAGAAAAAAAATAAAATAAAAAACAAAACAACTACGTATAATTACTAATTTATCTTAAATTAATATCAGACATTGTGCATTGCAATTACGGTACTTACAGCCTATAGAATAATGTAAATAGCTGACATAAAAAATAGCGTTTGAAGCGATACACAAAAATATTGTATATAAAAAAAAAAACTATAATAATGTGTGCTCTCCTTAAGCAATTCACAAGACAAAGTCATATACGGCAAATATATACTTGTGAAATCTTTTAAAATGATGTAAAAGGTGATATCACAGTCTTTTAGCTAATAATAAATCGTAGAGGGCCTTTAGCGTACCGTTGAATTAAATAATTTCAATTTTATTCATTTTGTGTGTTAATTTTTCATTGGAATCAAACATTTTACGCATAAAAATAATTGGCCACAAATATATTTTTTCTTTGAGCTCTATGGACATTTACGAGGATAAATAATAATATTACTTTCAAAATTCAATTGTAAAATTTTCATATAATCAATTTTTTGTTCGTTTTTATATATTCCGATTTACTACTTAAATAATAACTAACTAATCATGTTGAAGAGGTAAAACAACAGTAAATTAATTTGCAACGATATGGATTATTTCATGATGACATACTTGAATTTTTTCGATTTTCTATGATGAATGTATTAATTTACTCTTTAGCGCAAAATAAAAAATTGTCTATTGTAATGACTCATTATTGTGTATAATCGATTTGAAAGCGTTCGGTATTTAATCACTTAATCGTGTGTGTATGTACGTGTATTTTTGTACTCCATAATTATTATTATTCAATGCCATGAGCAAAAATCATTACAAGACCAGGTTCCACCATCATATCTTCAGGCATGTGGGTATTGTCACAATAAAGAACTAGAACTGCTTGTTTACCGGGTACACGTTTACACACATAGTTCTCATACTGACGTCTGGAATTTTGTCGAGTCTCTAAGGAATTCAGGCCAGGCGGCCATTTCCTCTCATGACAATTTTCCATTAATTCATCAATCACATGTGGCGGACAATTGTACTCTGATAGCGTTCTCTTGATCATTGTCTATTTAATAAACAAAAATATATACAAATATTTAAAAAATTAAATAAATTCCAATTTTATGATAATAAAATATATTTCATTTCCACTCTTTACCTGAAGTAATTCATCTGGCGTTGATATCATACCACCCCATCTTGTAACTCTTGCACGTGGCAATGTCGCTGACCATCTGACAACTTCATCTCTCTCCATTTGATCAGCAATTGCACGCATCGCCGGATTTGATACTCTCATTGCACGCATAAAATCTTTTAACAAATTAATTTCACGTCTCTGTTCATTTATTTGAAATTGTTGTTCACTCAATTCACGCTTCATATCACTCAATTTTTGATGTTGAGATTGAATAAGACTGCGCAATTCTCTTATACAATTATGATTTTTTAATTCATCCTTGGGTATGATAAGACTACATCCTTGTTCACATGGCACTGGCCTCTTTGGATTGTATTCACATTCTTCAAGGTGTGCCACAAGATTATCGAGTTTAACAACTGCCTGACAACCATACATCATATTGTCGCACGTAATACACAGTCGCGCCAAGAGATTTCGTAAAATTCTCGGGACTGATCGCAATTGAGCTGATGTGATTGGTGTCCTGTCCAGTGGACACGTTGGTTGACGGCTGATCCACTCGTTGATGCATATCCGACAAAAAGCATGCTCACAAACTGCCGCCTGCAACACATCACTCACCTACCGGTCTTCAGATACTGCATAGCTTCCAAAATTATAAAATAAACTCTATAACTTTTTATTTACTCATTTTAAAATGACAGCAATTATATAAATGAATACTAAATATTATTATCGTGAGTAAATCAAATACAAATCTAAATAATACCTGAACAGGATCTTCAAGAACACCAGAACAAATTGGACAAACCAATTCTTCGTCCACTTCGCCTTGAAATCGATTCACATCGAAACCCATATTGTCCACAACTTTCTCCTTATTTTGAATCACAATTTTTTAGGATATCGCGATTCGACAACTGATCCTTTTCAATCCTCACCATCAAAATGTCCACTCCATGATAAACTTGAGAATTCAAGCTTCCAAACAATCCGAATTTCATGCCATTTTTCATAAACCATTGCGAAAAACTTGAAATTTATTTTTCTTCTTTTTTCAACACTTTCTGCATTTACAATTTCATCATTTCAATTTCATAATCAATAACCTACAACAGGTGGTAATGATTATATAAATAAAAATAAAATCTCTTCAATTCCTACTTCTAAATAACTAATCCAATCATAAAATAATATAATTACTCAAACAATTATTAATTATAATACCATCTATTTTTTTTTACTTACCAGTTACCTCTGAATCCTTCAAGTACACAAAATAAAGTCCAAAACTCTGTTTCAATTGGTAGTGATAATATAATTTCCAATAAACTTAAACCCAATCCTGATTGTTATTTCTTCATGTCCTAGAGGTTTAATAAATTGTTACTTTAATAATTCACATTACGTATATTAAATTGAAAAATAATTGAGAAACAAGCTGACAATATTTTTCATGCCTTTAAATGTTTAAACTGCTGTTTGTACCTTAGTCCTTATTAGTTAATACATAATGCTTAAACCAGCCGAGACTGCCAAGTCGATCGTTGAAAACGAGTTTTGACTTTACTTTCCAGTTTGTGTCTACAAATAAATAAAATGAGACGATAGTCAACTACAGAATTGAACCGAATTCACCATCGCTTTATTGACCCTTGCCAATTTCGGAAAGTTGTTCTCTTCTCAACGGAGTTGTCCGGTTAACCGAGTACCTCTCCAGTGGGAGGAAGAGAAAAAGGGAGAAAGAAAGAAAGAGAAAGAAAAAAATGACAGACAGAAATGAGGGAGAGAGAGAGAGAGAGTGAGATTGAATTTTTCGTCTGTATATTTTATTTCAAAGACGGCATTTATGATATTTTTCTACTTACCTCGAAGACAGCACCACTGCGTCATATTAATGTAACATTAAAATGTTTTTTACCGATCGGTAAGTATGATGCTCTGCAAAACGATTATAGGAATAATAAAAAAATTATAAAGTTTGAGTATAAAAATTTGATTGTAATATCTTGTTAAGAGAATGGATTTTATAATTAATAAAATAATAGAATTAAAGTACTGAAATTAAATGAAAAATCGTTAGACAAAATTTTCAAGGGATGATCTGCATTACTAACAGTCGATATTGCATAACTCACACATATATTATAATTGAAGATGATATATAATTTCATATATCATCAGGTAGTAATAAAAAATTACCAAATTTGAAATACTTTGCTCTTACCAGCAATAGATAAAAATAGTTCTTTTAATATCTCACAATATCAATAGGACATTCTCGTGATGGTAAACTGTTTTACCGACATTTTAATGAATATTAAAAACATGCATTATATTGTTGTATACAGATGGCGCTTCATATATTAATTCTCATGTCGCGCTTCAAATTCAAACATTAATTAATACATTAACACACACAATTATCCATTTTCAGTTTACTATAATTATTCAATAAAATATAATGATCATCGCTTATAAATCTCATTCATTAAATTATTTTTAAAAATATAAATTGTATAGGAGTTCATTTTTATTAAAGCAGAATGGAAATAAATAAATACGCAAAAGTGCTGAAATTTAAAAAAAAATATATAGAAGTAATATACAATTGTGAAAGCAATCAAATGAGGCGCCTCGTAATTCATTTAAAGGGGCAGACTGCGTGCGAGACAAGCTCAATTGCACACGCAACATGAGTAAAAGAAAAAAAAAAACGTATTTTACAGTCGGCAGGAGCACAGAGACATGAACGTACGCGCAAACCAATTTCCTCGTACGTCGTGAGTGGTCCTGCAGGGGACGCGTCGCACCGCGACAAGAAGATCCAAGTGGGGCATTATTATTGTGAAGCAGTGTATCACTCGGCTGTCAGGCTCGTGCTCTCGTCGCACGTGAACATCCATTTATATTATTTTATTTCTTTATCCCCAAATTTTTAATCTTCTTTTTTTCTTCATTCCGCACTATTTAAATTTACAATTAATCAAAAACAATTAAAACTCAACCATTAAAATCACCAGAAAATTTATTTATATTCAATGAAAAAACACTTTAATAAAAAAATAAATCTCTAAATTTGATTTATTATTTTTTGCTTTATATATATAAATATTTATAATTTTCATAGTCATTATTTTAATCAACTTTTCGTTTAACTTTTCAATATTAAACGATTCTTTATATTTTTTTTCTTTCAATGTCCCGAAGTTTGCTGTGGCCGTGGCCTCTTCAGCTCAGATAAATCCGATTTCATGGTGTAAATGCTAAATAGCGCTTAAAGAGAATGACTCTTGATGTCAGACAGTTCGAATCTCGTGTCTTTAATTCGTCGTCGTCGTTGTGCAAAAAAAAAACGTTTTTACACTATACACCAACTGCTACAACATCCAACATCACCAACAGTATAGGAATAAAATGGAGGCGAGTTGGAAGACGCCACCCAACCACACTGATTTCTGCTTACCGATATCATTCCACTCACAAAGCAGCCTTCATCATCTTACATATACACTGCACACATACACAAACATTTGTCTACCAAAATAAAAAAAACACGAGAATAATCGCATAAAAAAAAAATAAAACGAAAAAAGCTTTAAATTTAAACCAAAACCGAAACGCTCTAATATAATTTTATTCCTTCCTTTCTTTAAATTTCATAAAAACCAAAAGAAAAAAATACTTTTAATATTATTTTTATATCTAAACTTCAATTATTTTTATTTATCTCACTGTCAATCAACATCAATAATTGTCATCATAGCAGATAAAAAAATGTTCATCATCCAATACAACAAAGCAAAAAAAAAATAATTCGCAAAAAATAAATAATATAAAAAATCACGTGGGCAAACAAGAAGCTTTAGCGTATTTATATGCATATGGAATCAGTGGTGCACATCGCTCCTGGGATTAATTTGATCGATGCATCACCATACATTCATAATACATACATATATACATAACCTAACCTAACCTAAGCCCTTCAAGCATTCAGCTTGATCATTATACCTCATGGAACTCCCTGTCCCTCTCTCTGATTCTCTGATCACTATCTTCATCGTTCCAGCATCATCGTTATACAGAAATACATCGTTCTCTTTTGATAACGTCAATAAAATCCTATACTCAACTATATAATCGAATAATCAATGGGTTTATATACATAGAATTTACTAAATATCCATGAAATTATACATATTCACGCCAATTGCCGGATATAACATTTTTACTTTATTTTATATTTTTTATTATATTTAAAAAAATATATATATAAAATCTTATACATATATATATATATCAACTACTCATATACAAAGAGAACTAAGACTATATAAGCATCATATAATTTTATATATGTATATATATTTACTATGTACGCAATACATAAGACGGAATAGATCTAAGAAAATCAGAGGATTTTTTTTTCAGCTTCTCTCACTCATGTCTCTGAACTCTGCTACGTATATAAGAGGGATATTAAGGCCAAAGCTATCTTGATGATGCCTTCTTTGCCTTCTCATCCCTTCTTCCTGTCACATATAATAAGTATATACATATATACATCCCTCCATTTTCCCATTTACAATCCGGGAATAGTTGCACGACCTCTGCCACAACATTTTAGACAGAATATTATAAATAAAAGAAATATATATATAGAGAGGCAACTCGACCAATGACATATATTTTGCATTGATCTTGAATTTATATACATATATATAATTATGTATATATGTATAGTTAGTGAGAAATTTAATCTTTCATTCAATATAATGTGTATATTATAATATAAAAAAGGCAAATTTCATTATTCAAATTTTTTTTGTGTCGTGTATATAAGTTTTGTTATGTATATATGATACTTATTTATATACATATATATGTACCTAGATATGTATACATAAAGCAAAATGAATATGTTGAATGTATTCTTGGAAGAGGATGAATTGTAATATTTTACAAGTCATCTATTGGATATTATATTGTGTATATTATTCACTGCTTTATAACATGTCTATACTTGTTCTTTCATGTGTATAGTATTATTATTAGTACTATTATTTTGTATGAAACGTTTATTATATACATATGTATATGTATTATAAGTGTTTGTATTTGATTTTAAGGAGAATCGATCGATGAGAAAATCAGAGAGTGCTGCACGTGGATAAATGGAGATCAAAAGGCGAATTAAAAGAAATATTTTACGAAGGAGTGTACTGCACGTTTCTTATAAGCAGCGAGTAACCATATATATATACATAGGAATATACTCTAGGGGATATGGACCATTTACTGCCTTTAAGGGTTTGTAGAATTGTGTAAAGATATATGTGTATGTAAGATGGTGGTTAGATCTGTGTCCATCGTGAAAGAAACCGCACAAAAGTATACTTTATATATATATGTATGTATATAGTATATGTATATGTATGTACATTATACATAGAGGATTACGTGGTTTATGGTTCTTCTTCATTGTCGATTTATCTTTTTTTTTTTTCTTATCGTTGGATTTTATTTTATTTTATATTTTTTGCGTCTTCATTTTATTTATTTTTTTGTATGTATTAGGTCTTTATGTGTCATTTCAGCACAATTTGTTTATAATAAATTATATATGTATGTATATACATCGAGGGGAAAGGTGAATAAAGTAAAATAAATTTTTTATTCTAAAGTTCAAGTGCTGATCTGCGACCTAAATTAATGCATTGTATAACAAAAGGTAGACATAAAAATTCACATTTTTTTTTCTTTTTTAATTTTATTTATCTCTTTTTGCTTCCTTTACTTCTTCTATCGTTCAAACTCTCAACGAAAGATATAAAAATTTAATTCCTCGTGGAGGAGAATGACGTGCTGGCAATGCCCCAGGCGTCTTCACTGACTTCTTTTAAATCTTCCTTTCCTCCTACAGCCACCACCAATCTTCTTTTTTTTTTCTTCCCCTTTTCTACTTCATTTTTTTTTTAACTCTCCCCCGCCAAACTTTAACCCTCAAGCTTTTCCACTAACCTCAACCATCTTTTATTCCCGACGGCCCTTATTTTTATACTCTTGTCCAGCCATTCTCTATATACGTTCCAATCTTTTTTATTTCTTTATTGCTTTCTTTTCTCAAACGACTTTTTTAACCTTTATAACAATTATTGTTCATGGTAAATATATTCTGCCAATAATTGCGGTCTCTGTTAAACAAATAATATGATTAATAAATTTACAATGCATTAAAAAATTCACGCTAGTTCATAATAATAAATGATGTCAAATTTTCAAACGAAAGTTAAACAGAAAAAAATAGAATAAATATATAAACAGAAAAATAATTTGAACATTTATAAGTAAAAAAATTGAACAACTAAATATTAATAAAAATTAATTATATTTAAATTAATTTATTAATGCAATTGTAATATTATTATTTACGCTGTAACCTTTAATGTTAATTAAGAAGATTTCATATTTATATAGATCAGTGATAAATTTCTATAATAGATATTTTATTTATTTCTAAGTATATATACGTACTCCCACATAAATATCTATTACAAACTAATTGCTTATGTCGTCTGCATTATTCAGGTATAAAATATTAACGTAATTCTTTTATTATTTGTCGTTATTTTGTCGCCACTTTGTCGGCCCAAATTGCATCGTCTTCTTACCTCAATTACTTTTTAAGCAGCTAAACTATATTTCACCAATTTTTCACTAATGTCACTCACTGAAATTATAAATTATTAAGAAACTGACCTGACGCTCAACAGAAAGAACAAACTTAAATAGAAAAAATACGTACACTCCTACTAATATTCTGAATCCGAACAAATCAACCAACACATTGCTTTGAAAAAAAGTTTTTAATATTTTATTTTTTCTTCACAGTAAAACTGATATTGAATTATTCATCCAAAGGATATTTCTTCTATTACAATAAAATTAAAAGATAATTACACAACTCTGCCATACATCAAAATTCACAATGATCAATATATCAACAGAGTTAGTTTGTATTTAATCTACATAAGATGAGAGGTGCAGTATAAAGCAACGTTTTCAGAAACAAACACCCTCAGAATTCTCGTCGAATCACTCTGTCTTATTATATACATATACTGGTATGTATATACACATATAGCTCTCTCCTTCGTTCGTATTATAACCCTATCGATTTGTGTAATCTGTTCTTGGCCAGAGCATCCCCTCGACCAGTGACGTCACTGGGCCATACATCAAACCGTTATCAGTTCGCTGGTGTTCTCTCCCTTCTCTCCTTCCCGAGGGAGAGACAAGGGAATATAAAGAAAACCCTGAAGACACACACACACACACACACAGTTCTATGTATATAAATGTGTATACAGTAGAATGAAGTCGAAGAAAATATAGAGAATTTTTCATCTGACTTTGAGAGGTAATTCACTAAGAATATTTTATTCAAGCTCAGTTTGAATAAAAATTAGTCTAGATAAAAATTATATGATTCAATATTTATTTTTTTTTATTATTATATATTTATATACTTGAATAAGTATTAGTGAATATATAGAGGAAGAAAATTGAGTTAAATATTTCATTAATTCCCAAACAAACTTTTACGTATTTATATTCACACATACAGCCATATTTTTGTTCATAAATGTTTATATATATGTACGTATGTATGTATATATATATAATTATTTCTTTCTTTTTTTTACTTTTACGATGAAAACAGCTTTTAGAAAATGTCCAATTTAATTCAGCCATTCTCTGTTTTATAGGCACATGAAAGACAACGTCATAAAATATTCCATATCATACAAAGACAAGGTAAAGTAAAGAAAATATATATTATATATCATCTACACATCTTGGTATAAACTTTATTGCAGAGGATCGAGTCAAGAGAAAAAGCTGAGTTTGATGCTTATATGCATCAACCCCACTGCTGTCAATAAACGTTGAGAGGTCGTCGCTTGAGCTTGCGAACAACCCTACCTATATACCTATACACAGATACATACACATACGTTTAAAATGAAGGTATTGGTGTGTGTGAGAAGAGGAGAAATACTCTGAGCATAGCGGGAGTTGAATGACGATGGGATATATAACCAAGAAGAACTGAAATTTCGAGCTGTCTCATGATGGGATGAAGCAAGATGGAGGCTGGTGAACCTCGACATCTCTACATAGATATATAAATCCACACAAACACAATGTGGGGTGATTTCAGAGAGGAATGAGAAGAAGAAGAAGATGACGAGGGGATATATAAGAGGGTGGTTACGCAGCAACTGCGCGAGAGCAAACGAGAAAGAGAAGAGAAACTGACTTGCGACGGTGAGTGAGATAAGGCAGCGCAATCTACAGAGGGGTAGAAAGATCGTGGTTTACTGTTGGTAGAAGCAAGAGGGAATGAATGGCGCACGGAGGAACACTGGCGGAAGGGGTTGAACCGTTGCCAAGCAACGTTCAGAGGGGATGCTGCAGCAGCAGCAGTAGTAGTAGTAATAGTTGTATAGATCGCTATCCGTTGGCTCACCGCCTCCATCTTCTCTCCTTTTGCTCAGGTTTGCTTTCTCATTCTCGTTGGAACTCGCGTGCTCTTTCTATCTCTTTTGAAAGAGTGAATGAGGGTGAAGAGAACGACAAAGCAGGGTACGTTGGTGTACGCAAGATGACTTTATTACTCTCCAAGAGGCGTCCTCGATGTTGCCCAACGCTACTAACTCGCTATATAATTCTACCAATGTAGGTATATACACTTGTATCTATATGTACGCATGTGTATATATATACGTATGTAGTTGAGAATACTGCTGTGGGTGCACCGACCCTCTCTCAATTCTTGGTATACAACCACATCCCTCTGTGCTGTGAAACTATATCGTTCTTGCTCTTGCGCTTTGGAGGAAATAACTTTGGCGTTGTTGTTTGTCGGGATGGGTATGTATGTATGTAAATGTGTATATAGATATATGGATAGGTGTTTAGGTGTGTATAAGTGTACATTTGTGTGTGGTTATAGCTGGTGACTTGCTACTGCTTTTACAATTTATCGTCTTGCTATGTAATATTAATGGGAATATATCTTCGCAGATGTCCCGTTTATGTATATGTACTACTAATTTATATATAAATATGATGAATGTGATGTAAAAAAATATGTATACACGCATATATGTATGTATAGATGTAATATAAATTGATTTGGTAAATTTTCGTTTTCAAGATTTGAGTTATATATTATTTATTGTGGCGTTTTATTTTATGCAGGGGAGTTTATTTTTTTAAGTTTATGATTATTTCGAGCTTGCAATCATTGTACAGTATTTTCGAGATATTTTACTTTATTGCAGGAAGTAAAAAAACTATTTGGAAATTTCAAAGTTGAATTATTATAAATTTAATTTTATAATCCTATAAACAAGAAGAAA
>JAQQBR010001832.1:3799773-3818095 GCA_030347285.1 Microctonus hyperodae
TCTCTAAAATAAATAATAATAAACTATATTCCTCCACTCTTTTATCATAATAAAAACATATATAATATATAACATTAATAAATAAATCAAATGAGCATCACCAAAATTATTTTCAAATTGTGTATTAAATAATTATAAAAAAAAAGAAAATAAATTTAATTCTTTAAACCTTTAACCACGAAAAATCCCTTTAACAAAAAAACCCTCCCTTTCTCACTGCAAAAATGAGAAGAAAAAAAAATTTATATCACTACATCATTATTAATAGGATTATTACAAACAGGGAGAAAATGTCGTTAGCGGAAAGTTGGTTAATATTATACATCTATATATCTACACATACAAATATGCCTGCAACTACAACTTTAATAACCACTCTGAACCCACAATAACATCCTGCATCCTATGCACAAGTATGTATACATACATAAAATAAATACATATATATTTGTCTCTATATTCATCGCGTAGTACTCTCGAGAGTTTCGTTTCGAAACAACCCCCGTGGCGACGTGTATTGCCATCCGCTTTGCAAGAACGCTCTTCTAAAAGGGGGTTGGTTTGGTTTATATATATATTACACTGCATTAAGTACATATATATAAGTACATATATAAAAACATATACTTATACACAAGTGAATATTGTTATAAACATACATATCACAGAGTTGGTGTAGTGCTTTCGCGAATTTCTCCATCAGGCGCAACTTGGCACAACACCGGAGATGGAACCCCAGACGTAATTTCCGGTTTTGCGCAAGTGAGAAAGAGTTTATATACAAACTGCTTGTGTGTTATATAGCCGTGTCGCTTTTGCGAACACGCCCGAACACGTTAGCAGCGAAGCTTGAACTAAAAGACGATCGCTCACTCGGGACTTGTGAGATAGCCATGTATGTACATGTATATAATGTATATGTATATGTATATACTATTGAGCAAGATCTCCTTGAGAGTTATGAGAACGCGAGAATTTGCATTTGCTACTTGTAACTTATCGACTTTCCTTCCTTTTTGATTCTCTTAATCATCTTTCTTCACTTCTCTTTTGTATATTTTATTTTTATTTATTAACTCATCGTCACAATTTTATATATTATTTTTATTTATTCATTTTCTCCCGGTTTTATGATTATAATTATATTTGTTATTAAATTTTGTAATGAGTTGTGATTATATTTCTTGAGTAAATGCATTTAAATCTTCGTTTATTAGACGTATTTACTACATCAAATATAACGTTTAAGTATACTGTAATTTATCAGCAATGTATACTGTGCCTTATTATTTATAAAAAGTTGCATTGATATTGATCGATATATAATAAGAAACTTATATGCAGGTGTAAGTATGTGTGTATATACTTTTGCACCTGTAAATATATACACAATAACTGCCGCGTAATTTAATCGCCGATCAAAATTCAACTCCTGTGTCATGAAAGTAAAAAATAAAATAAAAATAAAATTCACATATACAAATATATATTATATAAATATTAAATACATATTTTCATTGTGATTTTAAATAAAATTATTTATTTTATTTCGTAGATATAAAAATCTATATTAATTAATATATATTAATTAAAATCTATATTATTTATCTTAAGTAAAAATTAAAAATTAAAATTCAAAAAAACATATTGAAAATTATTATATACAATATAATTGTTTATAACTATTCAAAAAAATTTTTTAACTAAAAAATTTTCAAAAAAAAAAATTTGTAAATAAATGCGTATGATTATTAGCCATGGTTATACCAATGTCTGTCTTCAACATTATCATATCATGCACAAGTGCAGGTTTTGCACAGCAATTTCTAATGCCATATCGAGACGATGGCCCCAGGTGGGCGCTTACTGCATATAATCGTCTTGGTATACTTTTATCTGTATGCCAGCCTTGAAATACACACGTATACATAAGTTCAAAGTCGCCTTTACGCCAAGAAACTATTTATACTGAGATATACTCGTCGATTCACCTTTTCGTATGGCTGCAGCAAAGATGTGAATAAATATTTATTTCTACATTTTCCATTTTTTTACGGATTAATATGAGACAAGAAATACACTTATGGGCTACATACAAATGCCATAAGGTGAATCAAGACAATATAAAGCCACATATACATATTTTATCTTGAATAATAATAACCATTCTTCCTTACAGTTGTTTAAAAATAATTTTATTATATTTTTCTTTGTCTTTTTGTGAATTTTAAATTCACCATTTGTTTGATGATATTTGAATAGAAAGGAAATTGTTATAATATTTTTCTCGAATATATATACATGTGTGTATGTGTGGGCTATGTATGAGAATAATAGTGGACTTGAAAAAAAAAAAACTATTATATATACCTATATGAATACCGACATTAGAGAATCGTAAAGTGAGCGTCGAAAATTTCAAAAGGGGTAGTTAAATTTAAAGTTCGCCAGGGGCATTATGTTGGCGCGTGGCTCATGTATGTTTGGAGGGTATAAGTGAGAAAGTATATAAGGCAAAGAGAGAAAGAGAGAGAAAATAAATATGTGTGTGTGTGTAAATGCTCGTTGGATGTTGGTTTGAGTCTCGATTCTATCGACTGTCGTATAAATGATGGATGTAAAAATTTTAAACGACCCCTTTTGCGCGAATAGTCATGTTAGGGTCATTGCTTGTATAGTCGTGTTTTAGAGGAAATAAAAAATAAAAAGAATCATTGTGAGTGGGCGGAGTAGCAAAAATTTTTTCGTCCTTGTTGTTTATAAATTTTATATATATTTATGACTTTTTTTTTATTTTTGTCACATCATTATAGAGTATTTTACACACACGTGTTATTGAATATGACTTATTGGAATGATTGTGAATTTTTTGAAAATTTATTTGAATGAAACAAAATTTTATTTTATTTTTTTGAATGTGTTGATGGGCGGATATTAATAGTTATAGTATTAATTAAATATTGTTATTAATGATTAGTGAAGGAAATATTATTGTTGCTGATTAGAATAATGTGTGAAGATGGTTAAAGGATGTATGAATAGAAAATAAATAAAATAGATATTATAATGAATGAATGAATGAATGAATACAACAAAAATATTCTCATGGGTATCGAATACATAAATAACATGTATATATGAACATTGTACATGGTGTTACATTTTCGGTGGCGTTGTCATTGTCAATTGGCACTATTGAAATGGTAAAGAGGGGACACACTACTTTTGCTGACGTGTACAGACGTGCACGAACACGCACGCCCTCTCATGTCACATTTCAACATCTTCTCTTCATCAACGCCGCTTTTATACAATTGAATATATGCACAACTTTT
This sequence comes from Microctonus hyperodae, assembly GCA_030347285.1. Lineage (NCBI taxonomy): Eukaryota > Metazoa > Arthropoda > Insecta > Hymenoptera > Braconidae > Microctonus > Microctonus hyperodae. Next base: position 3,803,109 of record JAQQBR010001832.1, read on the forward strand.
TTCATCCCTCCAGTCTTCTCTATGCACATCAGACTGTTGAAAATACACTCAAGATAATAAAAAAAAAAATTAACAAATAATCAAAATATAAAAATGATAAACAAGAAATATATTATTGATATAAATAAAAAATTTTTTTCTTCCTTTTTACCCCTTTTATTTATTCCTCTCACACTTTATCCCATCAAAAATTACATTTATCAAACAATCAGTCGTTTGATATACAAAAAAAAATATATATAAAAATCAAACTATTCACACGCCTTCAATTTTCCTCCCCTTTTATATAAAATTTAAAACTCTCATAAACCGAAAAATAAAGTTCACAAAACGATTTCAATAATTTAATTGTAACAACCTATACATAAAACCCAACAATGAAATAAAAAAAATATTTGGAATAAATCTGCACGATAATCAAGTTAAATAAAAAAAAATCTTTGTACTCCTCATCACCATTATCATTTAAATATACAAATATATTTATGCAGCTTAATTAAAACAATATTTATAATATATTATACATACTCGACATCTCATTAATATAATTCTGAACAAAACCTGCGATGACATTAAACAATCACACGTGTTGGTACACCAAGTATTAACATTAAAAAATACCTCACCACCATGTATTTATGTTTAATAGCGTGGTATTAATCACATCAAAGAAGATACGTCCATGTAAACGAGTGTGTTATCTGCTTAATGGACCGAAAATCATCAGTGACAACCATGCTCACTTCCCATGTCCAACAGACAATAAGAAGCATCAACCATCGTGTTATAAATAATTCTCTCATTTTCGAATACAGCTATAACCACAATCATTATTTAAATATTACAATTATACAATAAATAAATTAGCTATAATTCATTTCATTTATCTTGAATAATTATTTAAAATACCAATACTACATATCGCATTTTTAATTTTTAAATCCAAGTGCACAAAGACTTTTTTATATAAATAATTAGTATACATGTCATTGTATAAAATTGAAGAAATAATAATTGAGCAATGTAATAGAGTTTTAATTTGTAAGAAATTGGACACGTGAATAGAAATAACAAACGTAATTTAATATCCACTTGGGGTGTGCATTTGTTATATATATATATATGTACATATATATACAAATAAAAAAAAAAAAGGTTCACGAGTGGAATTGAATAAATTGGCGTGACAAAACGTGTGAGCACGTATTTAAATGCACTTATGTGTTGTGTATGAGTTTTTTTATGGTCGCTCGACCAGAGTTGCCATTCCAGAGGGTGGAATACATTCAAAGAAATAAAAGACGTATGTTCAAGAAGTGCTTGAATACATATAGCAATTCATATAATACATGTATATATTTTTCAAACAAATTTATAGTTATATTTTATTATCGAAAATCACAAATGTACATTCGAATTTTTCCATTTATGTTTGTAATATTATTTCTATTATTTTATATATCAATTAATTAATTAATTAATTAATATAATTCAATGTCTTATGGTACAGTACTTTAATGAGAGAATTATTTATTTATTTATTTTGTGAATAAATTTCAAGCAATTAAAATAAATTAGAGGATGTGTATTTCAATTGTGAATGTAACGTGCACACTATACTGTTTATTAAAAAATACATGAAATATATAATTTATTTTTGTGGGTTATGTATACATACGAAGCGAGTAATAATCCATTTTGGGCACCCTGCATAGAGCTAGTGTGAGAATCCCACAATAAACCGTGGCCGTATGGTGGGAGTGTTTGTTTTATGTCAGCGGATCAAATAGGATTTACGGAATTTGCCAGCGTTGATCCTTTAACATTATTAACGGTCGGTTGCTACTAACCCTCCCCTATATGTGTTCTCATGATCATTATTACACTGTATCACTCTTATTTTTCTCTAAATAATTCATCCGTGTATATAGTGCATATAAATAAAATAAAAGAAATAAATAAAAAGAATAAAAAAGCAAACTTGTAAATTTTTTTTCATGACAATTATATTTGAAGAAAATAATTTTATTAAATTATAATTAATACAAATTAGTATTGTTTATAAATATTACAAATAAATTTTTGCAGAATTATAATTAATACAAATTAGAATTGATAATAAATATTACAAATAAATTTTATATCAGAATATTAATTTATAGATATTATAAAAATTTTATAAATATATTTTATATTTGTATCATTCACATATTATTTGAAAGTAATTTCGAATTAATAAAATAACATGTCGAATAAATCTAACATTAAATTTACTTAATAAATTTACAACTGATTTCACCACTTCAATGCTCTAAAATTAAATTCAATGATTTCCTTTGCATAAACAAAACATTTAACTCCTTACTATTTTTCTCTTTATTTTTTTTTCTATATTTATAATATCGATTACATCAAACAATTATATTTTATTACATACTAATTATCATACAATAAATTTCCCCTTATCGAAAATATCATGCATAGTTGAACGACAATATTACATATTTACATTCAAATTCACATATAAATACCTCAACATTCATGTCACTGATAATCAAAGTAGATATATCTCAACTCAATTAGCATCGATCCCGTCAAAATTTAATCCAGGCAGGTGGCTTTATGCAAAAAGAATTAAATAAAAGAGGGGAAACATTACACTTGACAGCCAACTCTATATAAATACATTAAAAAAAAAAATAATAAGAAGAAGAGAATGATAAGAATGATGATTTTGATCGCGATTCAATTTTGTTTGCGTGGCCCTTTAGCGATTTTTCCCTTGGCATATATATTCACATTTATTTATCCGATATGTGTAATAAACTCTTATACTCGTTCATATACCGTTGCGATGTTATATAAAGGGCATGCATATACACATGTGTGATTCATCGATGAAGATAAGACAACTTGTGCATAACTGCGTGTGCAACTTTGACTTTAATGGATTGCATTAAATGTATGCGCGCCATGTCCATTAAAATGCTCACTACTGATGCTACATCCCATATAAATATATATTATAATATTATGTATAGGTATAAACATACTTGTATATATGTCTTAACTGTGTCGTGCGCGTACTTTTGATACTAATATGTGCGGCATCGTTGTCGCATCGACACAGGAAACAGATGCCAAGTTAAGTTTACGCAGCGACATACACTCGCCGATTATTATGAAAAGATTAGGTCTACCGTCGGGTCAATTATAAATTTAATATCTGCATCACTGTTGTATATAGAGCTGCATATCCATGTAAAAAAAATAAATATATACATGAATGTTAATTCAGAATATTTTTTTTCTCAACGAATTTTTTAGCACTTGAATTTTTTGGGCGTTTTTTTGCATCAATATGTCCCGCCTTAATTGTTAGTTACACTTGTATATGACAAACAACTACATAATAAATCACTGGGTAAATTAAAAATAATAATTATTGTTGTGTATTGATTAATTATTAATTTAATATGTGTGAAATAATAAATATTTTTAGGCATAGTTGAAATTTAATGATATATAATTGTGGTTTTTAATGTTAAAGGATATGACGATTCGATTTAGGTTTCCACACGGGTGTTTTGTATTTTATATCGATGTGTATGGATTGGATATACATATGCGTGTGCTGGTTGTGTGTGACTGCCACTTGTAGGTTCACAAATGCGCTTTGATCCGCCGTGGGGGAAATGTGGACCCAGCTCTCTCAGCTGTAAAGGATGGTTAACTCCGGCAATGCTGGTTATTTAATCTCTAATCCTGGCCACTCGAGGGTTGACTTTGTCAATGATACCTCTCGCTATATATGTATGTATGAGAATATATATATACTTATGTACATGTGATTGGAACCCTTGAATGCGTCGACGTGTCGTCAATGTCTCTGGATTCTTTTTTTTTTTTGGGGTACGTGTGTAGGGGCTTTCTGGAAATCCCATCAAGAATTAAGCGAGAACACAATTTATATTTTTATATGTATACGAAAATCATATATGAAAATATATATCTATGTATTTATAATAATTATTTTGTATAAATTTTTGTTATTGTTATTGGAAAAATCTCTGATGGATATTTAAAGTCGTGGGAAATATTTGGAAATGATTGTTGGATTTTATTGATGAATTTTTATTCCAATTGTTTTGTGAATTTTTTTTTTGGTTGATTTTGTTTTTATGAAAGGGTTGAAGAAGGCTGGCACGCGAATGAATAAAAGGTGGATGTGTATATGTATGCAAGGAATGAAGAATGGAATGAAAGTGTGATTGGCCCGCGGGCGCATGTACTCCCAAATAACAGCTCAGGTGAACGTTAGGGTTTGTAAAAAGCTAGGATGTATTATTATCGAGTGAGTTGCGATTCAAGAAATGACACGGACGTGAGATTTATCGTTATACATGCACTGTGATTAGGTTCATCGTTATGCTGAAAATTTACATATAGCCGAGGTATGTATTTTTAGATATAATTTACATGTATACACATGTAACTACACTTACACTATAGTACTAACTTGTAAAATGGCCTCAAACGAATTTAGTTTAAACAAAAAATTCTGATAAATCACTACCCAAAAAAAAAACAACATTTGAATTCAATAAAATTCTACCTCACATAACTGTTTATAACTATTTGAAAAAATTTTTCAACTATATCATATATGGTCTTTTTTTGTGCGCTGAATTCTGCTCTACAATTTCATATACATATATCAATACCTACAATGTACTCCATAGTCACAAATTACCTCAGAATACAAAATTGTCAAATAATCAACTAATCAAATTTGTAAGATTTTACCACACACAGCAGCTCTAACATTATTTTATATATTCAAATTGTAATCGATATATGCTAAACAAGATAATATAAGAGTGATTGTTCGTTCATCCGGTACCCCAGTAACCGGAAGATGTCCAACATATTGTCCTGTATATGGTGCCACTAAAAAAAAAATAGATTGAGAGTTTGTATATACGAGACATTGAAGAACATTTATAAAGCACGAGGCATATCACAACCGATCATCCCCCCTAACGCCTTACCATCCCATATACTCCACCCACCCTTCTTTATTTTCCGTATATGATGGCCGTTACTTTATATATAAATAGTCCGGACCCCCCATGGGAATATTTCACACCGGTAACCACCGTTCTCTCACTCTCTTTCACCCTTATTCATTCAAACGCGCGCCACCCTCTTACAGCTCATACAACGTCGATTTAGTTAGGGATGGTTTACTCTTGTGATTTATCATCACGTTACTTTATATATTGCTGTATCATACTCACAGTATACTTATTTAATAAACCAATAATTTCTTTTGAATTTTAATAGCAGCAAATATAAATACCACAACATGTATTTATTAATTTTCAATTTTTTTCTTTATTTATTTATTTATTTTTTATCTGTGTCACATATTCATGCTATTATCTATTGAAATAAATCATTTTTAAAGTTCATAATATTAATGTTCAATAATACATAGTGTATTATTATTTATTGTGTATTAAAAAAGAAAAAAAAAATTATTTCGATGATGTTTATCAATTTTATATTTATAAAATGGCTGATGGAACGTGCAGGTGTCTTATTATCACAGAGGGCATGCGGGGGTAACATTTGCGTAGCAAATAAAATGCCATCACAACGTGAGTTGTATATATAAAATTTTATAAAAATGAATATTACAAATAAAAAGGTTAAAAAAAAAAAAATAATATAGCGACATTGGAATACTTACAAACGATGGTTATATTGCGTTGATGGAAGTAGGCCAACCGATTAAAATCGTCGATTATAATGTCGCAGGCGATATTGTCGCCATGTGAATGACGCTCGTCACACACACACACATGAGCATTTATATATATATATATCTCCATTATTTATATTTCATGTTTTTGTAGGTATGTATTATTGAACATACACACGGACATCTCGACAATTCCGGGCCATTGCAGGATTATACGTTATAAAACGTGTAGAAAATAATAGCAAGAAAATTAAAAAAAATATAAAATATAAAAAAAAAAATCCAAACGTTTGTCGCATGAATTCGCGCGTACTTGATCATCATTTGTGATTATCAACCACTGCACCCTATATTCATTGCTGTGTGTGTATAATGAAAATAAAACGATAAAAAAGAAAAAAAAAACAGAGAATAATTTATGTACAACTCGCAATGGTAATAAAAAAGCGCGAAAAAAAAATAATCATGATTTAATTTCAGTACAATTTATTATCTTTCATAAATGATTTAATTTTTTTATAATCACTGCGTATAGATAATCTCGATCTGTTTTATTATTTTACCTATTTAACTATCAGAACTCTGCATACATATATTGCAGAAATAATTTCATGTCATTGGAGATTAAATGATGAAGAAAAATAAATAAAAATTATTATTTCTTACCAATCTGTTGAAACGCGTTCGAACACACCCACTTACACATCATTGGCTGACGGTTATAATTTTTTATCAAGTCTCTAGATATCGCTAGTGCTATAAGTGGAACTTGCCTGAGGATTGTACTCGCTTTTATTAATTATTATCGCTTTGAGCCAATGCCAGGTGAAGAAAATAAAAAATAAATCTCTACAAACTAAATTCATATACACGTATGTTCCTGTTTCAAAGCATCAGTATATATATCGCTATACGTACATATACATATGTATATATACACATGTTGTTTGGCAGGATTGCCTTTTGCGGTTTTAAAACAGGCGGATACATTTTCTCCAAGTCAAGATGAAGATACTGGTGCTGAGAGGGCGGACTCGACGTTGGTCATACTATAAATCCTCCAGTGTTCCTAGCAAGCATTGAAGCAAAGGTGCTAGATGTCTAGATGTTATTGCGCACACTTTAACAGCAGCTATGTATATAACTGCTAATCATATATGCATATACACCAATAAACTAAAACTTTATATATACATATAGTTTAATTGAAGAAATAAAAAATAAAAATTGAATATTTTCTAAATGAATGCAACTAAAAAAATAATGGATTAATCTAATTTAAATTGGAATATAAAATTTATATATTGAAACTATGATTTTAAGAATATAAATAAAGTGAATTAATTACAAGAAATAATTATATTAAAATTCTAATTATTAAAAAAAATATTTAATTTATTGATATTCAATTTTTTATTTCATGCGATGATAAAACAATTTTTTTATGAGATAAAATGCTTTTGATATTTTATATTTTTTAATTTATAATTATTATATATGTCATTATTTGTTGTATTATATATATTATATATGTTGTATTATGTGATAAAATAATAATAAAATAATTTTGGAATATAATTTGATTTTTAAACTTTATGTGAAAATATACAAACAACAAAGAATAAAGATGATAATTTTTCAGGATAAATGTACACTCTCCAGTGTGTTCCCATATCACGAATGCAAAGCTTGATGTATCGATGTTTCATGACGGCACGAGTCCCATGAGCACACACATAACGCCCACCACCCTTATACGACGTAAAGTCACCCCTAATAGTCGGATTATGTAATTTTCTATATATGTATTATTCTCTCACCCGCACGAGTCAGCGTCACACACAAGAAATTAAATATAAAAAAAGAACAGACACAACAAAATCTCGTGCATGAAATCTGCATTCATGGTGAGGTATAGAGAGGTGTCGAAAAACGATTAATGCCAGATTAATATTTTATTCATGATTCAAAAGAATCGTGTGACAAAAATATAATCAACAAATATAAAGTAATTTTTTTTTCTTACTCAACAAACTTCATCAATCATTATTAATTCATCCACGGAAAAATTATTTTTATATTCTTTGTTCTTTTCTCTTCAGCATTACAAAATTAAATAAATAAATGAATAACAAATTTACATTTACGTATGTATATACATATACTGTACAATATAAATTATGAATATCGCGATGTAACCGATTGAATTTTATTTAAAAGACAGTAAAATCATTTGCATTGATAAATCGTTAATTCGCTGAAGCGAATAAATGAATAAACTTCCCCAAGATGAATATAAAAAATAAAAAATATATAAATAGATATTATTATCGTTAACTTATTCAACAATTTCCCAGCAAACATTTACTAATAGCAATAACCGTTGTATATTTTTTTCTTTTTTTTCATTTGCTCTATTCGTTTTCTTATTCTCCAATATTTTTTATCCAGATAATTTCATCTCACATATTGGGATACATATTGACTACTGTGTTCAAACGACATGGCAACACAAGAGACGACGAATGAAATGTACAGGAGATGGAGAACGACGCGATGTTGTGTGCCACTGTTGTGGGTTCGAAGAGTTCATGTTGCTTTTTCTCTTTCATTTTTTCTCTCGTCGTTATTATACTTGATATCGCATTGGGAAATCTTTCTCTTTGGGCTGGTCGTCGAAGCAGAGCAGGATACAGCCCTTCGACTCTGATACATCCTCTCTAACTTCACCTTCTGTACCTCAATTCTTTTTCTTTCTTTCTTTTATTTTTTTCTTTCTGTTACCTCTTTTTCCTTTTTGTCTTCATTCTTTTTATTTTTCTTTCTGTCTTTCATTCGAGAAAGGGGTTGTCTGATGAGAGTGAACAGTGAAGAGGCAACAAAAAAAAAAATCATCGATCGGATCGATAACCTGCATCTTTTCTGTGTGGCAAAGAGAGCAGACCTCTCAATCATGCGACATTTATTCTCGAAAATTAGATTCGTAAACAAATTATGAATGTTTATAATTTATACACACATTCAAGTGAAAAACTACTTAACAATATAATATACATATTTTTACTATAATTATTACATTCGATTAAATATTAAAAAAAAAAAATATAAATATATATTTTTTTGTAGAAAATTATTTTTATTTATTTAATATATTTTCATATGTATATCACTAACAATGGAGTGAATAAAAAATATAATATACACATATGACACATGTTGATAATATCACAATTAATAACAAAGTATAATAAACAATTAAAATAAAATTATATTTAATTAATTTTAATAAAACTAAAAAATTGTCTCTAGCGAAGAAAAATTTATTATTTCCCATCCGTGTCATTGTTAACAATTATTAAACTATATAAAATTTTTTTTCTTTCTCTTTTCAACACATTTACTTCGATAAACAAAATATAATAAACATAATTAATTCATATAACATATTTTTCTTATATTTACAATTTAATTTCTTTTTTTTTTCCTCTCACGATTTTCCTATTCAACGTTTCAGATATTTTTACATATTAAAAAAAAATGCTTTGTGGTGTGTATCTCAGGTGATCGCAACGAGACTTTGTATTATATACCTCCACCTTCTTTTTGTTCCATCAGCTGAACTCTGAAGAATCCTCACCTCGGGGCCAAGAGCGCTGCAGAGCGAGTGGGAATATTCGACGATAAGTGCGATAAATATGTATGTATGTATACACATAATAAAAACGAGAAAAAAAAATATAAGAAGACACGAATGAGTGAGAGTGAAAGAGTATAGACAAGAAGTATGGAAGCATGATGGTGAATCAACCAACCAACCGATTATACTTGAGGAATAATGACGAACATCGTAAACTTGTTCGTTGCCACGTCGCTACTTCATAAATCGCTTCGGGCAAACACACGAGTTATACTAAACGCATATACATAAAAAAATATGTATATATACATATAGACACACTTATATACCCACTGAATAATATTTTTTTATTTACAGCCACGATGATTGTTCGAATGTTTTAGTAGATCACTGACAATAATCGTTCGCCACGCATTCATGTCTCAACTCGCACGAATTTTATTTTGCCGATGATTGGTGCTCGCCAGCTGATTCAATTAGCTATTGCAAATGGAATTTTCGTTCAATTCACAACAGGCGGTCTACAATTCTATCACTCCCTCTCTCTTTTTTATTCCATCATACACTTCACATCTTCTCATTTCATCTACTGCCTTCTGTAAAACGTTTAGTCAAATTTAATAATAATAACAACAGCAGCTCACATCAACGGAATATTTTAAAATCTATCACGTTACCTGAACAAAAAAAAAAAAATTCCAATTTATATAGTCATTCGCGTTGATAAAATATAATAAAAAATTGAACAAAAAATATTATTAAATGAAGGTCGAGTGTTATGTGACGTGAATAAAAAAAAATATATATATATATAAATTTATTAATTCGACATGTGAAGTAGAACGATCGATCGACTATACATATACATACGTATATAACATTGTATATAGTAATATCATTAGTCGACTTGACAGTGCCAGGGAGCATTAAATTCGCTGTTGTTTGTGTGTGTGTGTGTTGTCCACTCGCGTGTTTTATAAATGATCATATAATGATTCGTCGATGGGGCTGCGTTGGATCTCAACGTTTGGTTAAAAGAAAGCCACCTATATGTGAATACATGTACACAGACATATATTAAATTATAATACATATATAGCCTATAGTATCTACCTATACATAACGAGAGAGGTTATATTAATCGTCGCTGTCTTCAAGTCTGGACGTATGTACACGTAGATTAATTGTCCGAGTCCCATGACACGTTCCTCGCAATCTCCCAACTCAAAGTATATTATACGACGTGTGTTACAATATTCTTTATTTTTTTATTTTTATCCCAAAGTCATACCACGATAACGTGTCTGTACAGGTTGTTTGATGTATATGTGCATTATCTAAAATCGTCTATATACTAAACTTTGGTATGTATACGTCCATGTGCAACGTGCAATTACCATAGCAGGACATCAGCTACCTGAAATAAAATGAGCGATAAAATTACATCTGACAAGCGTGTGTAAATGTATACTCCTCTGTTTTTAATTGGTGAGGATGAAATTATAAATAAAAATTATAATATGTTGATGGGTTTGTGCGGTCAATTATATTGCAGTTCAGTGAATAATATTTTTAATTTAATTACTTATTCAGGATTTGACAAATTATAAACACTAGCTGCAGGTTATATTTATTTTTTTCTTTTTGTTTATGAAGCGTTGAGTAAATTTCCAGGGGAATTGGATAGTTGTATTTTCCACGCGGATATTTTACATTGTTGTTGAATGATAGTGACACTGGGTGATGGTCATATCAGTGGTATTATATTTAGTTTGGTTATGGTAGAAGTAGTTATGGTTGTTGTAGTGATAATTCAAAGTATGGTAGACTTTGCGTGTAATATATTGTATGAGGTGGAGCCTTCAACAAACCGTGGAAAAGACCGTTCTATGTCACGCAACCATCTCCGCAATTCTCATTGGCTCATATGTTTGGTTCACGAGCGTGACGCCCCCGCGCACGCATTATGTATGTGTATATATACACAGTCTTACATCTCTAGAAAATATTTTTTCACGTTGCTTTATATGTACAATTATCACCTTGACATATTCTCTCCTCCATTTTTCTTTCAACAAAAATTTTTTTTCTTATATTTTATACGTGTAGCGTTTGTCTAAATATATTTTGGCTTTTTTTTTTAACCGTCAGAATTCCTTGTGTATTTATTCATCTGTTGAATAAAATATTTGTACTGTTATAAAAAATAAAAATCCAATCAATATAAATTTAATACGTCGAATCAATTTTTTACCATCGAAAGAAAAATTGTAATTTTTTTATTTATCGTAATTCATTGATAAATTTTTATCATTTATAATTTTAATTTTAATATTTACAATAATTATATGACAAAATGGTTTGATAAACTAATTCATTCTCTTCTTCGCAATACCTTAACAAAAAAAAAAATATCACTGCAATAATACTCAATTAAATTTTTTCCTATACTTCTTATCACAAACTAATAATTTTTTCTTTTATTATTTAAATTGCCTCAACATTTTCTTCATAAATTCATTCACATACACACATAAATATCATCCGAATTGTATCCTATACATTGATATTTATTAAAAAAAAATTTTAACTTCACTGTCACGAATTAAAATACAAAACGAATAGACGAGTTACAATCTAATAAATTACTCATGAATAATCTCATTACGTAATCATTTCGTGCCTAGTTTAAAATTATATGCAAAATGATAGGTGAATATATATACATATAGTGGCACGCGTTAGAGAGAGAACTGTTGTTGGGTCAGATATCGGCTCTAAGCATAAATTCCTCAAGCGACGTGACACTCATAGCATGGCAACAATATCTCGGCACAAATGGGTACTGGATGTTAAATTTGCGAGTGTTATAAGCGACGATGTTGCATACATATAATCCACAGGACCTTTGTGTTTGTACCAGTGATCCGCAACACGATTCCATATTATTTAAGCTACAGTGTAGATATATCCTACATGTATAATACAATACATGTATTGCAGTATTGTATCTCAGATTTATGGGACAACGATAGCCACAGGACTAAATATAATTTGTTATATGTATGTGCGAATCCAAATCGCTTTTGACATTTCTAATTGGTTAAACTACATGTACATAAACGTATCTGTGTAATGTATAAGCAAATAGTAAATGCATTACTGTACAATCAATTTAATTTATATGACACTAATTGCCGCATGTTCCCATCACACAACGCAATCGTCATTATTTGATTAATATTTCAATTATGGATAAATTAATTGAGATTGTTACATTGCAGAAAATGAAAATATTTAATGCGAGTGAAATAATAAAATTAAATATCTGAAATAAATAATATTTATTTGATATTAATAATTATTTTACGACAGTTTATTTTTTTCATCGAGAGTAAGATGAAGTTGAATTAATTTTTTATATTAAAAATAAATAGATTCATTTTTTAATTAACTGTCAAATATGATTTTATATTAAAATCACATTGATATGACTTTGTGTTCAATTTAAAAAATTGACAAATCGCAAGATGAATATTATTTTTTAGTCGATGCTGGAGAGAAGATGAAATGTCAAGTTGTATTTATTGAATAATGATTTTATGTCTTGTGGATTGCTGTAATATCTTCTGTCACAAAGGTCATGTACCATCGTTGAAATATATATTTACAGATTCAGTGTCTATGTACTTCGATCGTACTAGTCGACATCATCAGTAGAGACTATTTTATAAAGAGACGAAAGGTTGTGGTATAGCCTGCACCTATACACAATGAAAATATTGTTCAAGTATTATTCATAGTGTATTTGTATGTTCAAAAGTACGCAGTGTACTTGAGTGAGAAGAGTGAGCATTGTGTGACACGCGCTACCACTACAGATACGCCATATACCCGTGCGTTTATGATACTTTATATGGTACTTGATGAAAGGCCGACGCATATGCTTCTGCCTCGATCAGTTAGGTAAAAGTGTATGTGCTTAGAACAACTCTTTAACGACCATGGGGGGTCGTGTATTTGCCACCCGGAAATTGTCAAGACCACCAAGCTTATATATTGAAGAACATATAATTACTTCCTTCCTATATAAATATCATCTGCTAGATATAAAACAGTTACGAATTTATTATGAATAAAAAATTAAAATCAAAGTTAAAAAATATTTTAGTTTTATATTCTTTTAAAATAAATTTATCTTGGAATGATTATCACATTATTTATATCAATTAATAATTTATTACAATTAATAAATTATTAATACAAATATAAATTACAATTAATAATTTATGAATTATTAATATTGTAAAATAAAACTATGTTATTTATTAATTTAATAATAAATCTTTAATTTTTTTTTTGATTATAAAATTTCATTTTATTTGACACTTTATCAATTTATCACTGTGTTTTTTTTTCTTTTTTTTTTTAATATCCGATAACGAAATATATTATTTCACTTTAATCGAATTATTAAATTAATTTGAAATAATTAATTAATAATAAATGAAAGCTTTGCTTACAAATTTTTTTTTACTAACTTTTAACATTCGAAAAAAAATATTAAATTTTATATCAACTAAATAAATTATCTTCAACACCTTATAAAATTTATATAAATTCTCATAATTTATATTTGTTCAACAAATTATTAGCAAACACCCTCTATTTTTTTTTACAATATATATACAGTGAAAAAATTTCTTTAGATGTGGAAGAACAATGTGGCTTAACTAGTTCAATGATCGCATATATGCTGGCACGCTACTCGAGTCATCTTCTAAGTGTATTGAGAGCTTTTGTAAGGGCACGCGCCCCCTGACAGGACACGGGGGTGGTTCTTTACATAACATACACACATGTACATATACACAAACGTATGTGCACGTGTATGTGTTCTATTGTTCTGACGAGAATAGAGGCTGAGGTCTAATGATTGTTATACGGTTATATTCTGTTTCTGTATCATATACACGCAGTGTGGTCGTTGTCGTTGATGGTATAGATTCAACGAGGCCACCCTGTCTGCAGGGTCAAAGGCTACAAACTTCTATATCCATATCACTTTGCATCCATATAATATACATATATACACGCACATTATTTATCTATACAATGTAAAGCAGATCAAGGAGGTTCGTGTTACTCTGACACTATACATATGTATTGATATTTTCTGATAATTAATAATTTATTTCTATTTAAATTTTTATGTTGATAGGAAAAAAAAAAAAAAATTTTTTTTTTAAATTTATTTTTTGAATTTTAAATTAACATTTTTTAATAAGTTTTTGTTAAATTTTGTGATTGATATTTTTCACTACAAGAGAATGGTATAATATAAATAAATAATATAGAATAAATTGTATGTACAAAAAATAAAAAAATGAAATAAACTATTAAGAATATTTATATATGAAGAAATAAAATTTATCAATATGAGAATAAAAATATCAATTAAGAAACGATTAATTATTTTAAAGTAATAAATACACACAAGAATGGTAATAAATAATTATAAATAAATAATAAAATTATATACAATTCATTAAATAATTCTCAAGTTAATATTCGTGTTGTACA